>OY992876.1:419963587-420111087 GCA_963921405.1 Cepaea hortensis
TTCCTTCTCGGTAGTGACTGTACTATCAATGTACTGTCAATGGTTCCGTTGCCCTGCTACTGAGTGAGTGCATGGGCGACACCGTGAGCTGTGAAATTCGAGGGGAATGCTTTTACATCTGTCCTGTACAGTGACCTACATGTTCGGAGCAATGGCTACGGGCTGTTGCTGAATACACTAATTTGCCTTTTCGGTTCACGAGTGCATTTTTCAGGAGACTCCCGGGAGTCGGCGCTGAAGCTGCGGAGTTCGTGCTTTATGCGACACTTTCGGCGGGTCGCCCTGCGGTAAAAGACCGATCCATGTGAGAAAACCCAGGTCAATGAGGTCTTTCTGGTGACTGCCTAGTCCATCGATGATGAACTGTGGTTTTCGTGGATTAATTTTGTGTTGGCATTCTGGCAGCGGCATTATGCACAGTGTACCTATGCGGGCTGTTGGATTGCCGAGACTCCTGCCTATTCCACTTTTCAAATTGGACAGTGGGGAGCATTTTGTGTGATATTCACTGGCACAGGAATGGAGCATAATGGGGACGACCCGTTGCCGTGAAGTTGGAACCTCGACTAACTGACTGACTGACTAACTGACTGTACTAGTCGATGGTCACAGCTATTATCTTTCCCATTGCAACATACGCCTGTGAGACCTGGCCACTTACTAAACAAGCTGAACAGCGCATAAATGCCTTTGAATGTAAATGTTATAGACGGATTCTAAGAATATCTTGGATACATAAAAGAACAAATAGATCCACATAACAAGATCTGAATACTGAAGAAGGTTGGCTACAGAAGACGATAACGTAGAAGACAATTGAAATAATTTTGTCACGTGTAACGTCATGAAAGTTTAGAGAGAACAATAATGGAAGTGTATATGCCCGGGAAGGGAGGAAGTGGAAGAGAAAAGAGAATATGGATGCAGGATGTGGCAGATGATCTCCAGATGGGTGTATCGGACATGGGACATCTTGCTTATAATCGAGTTTTCCGGAAGTTTGTTATGGGAGAGAGGTTCTGCAATGGATATGCTACTGAACGAATGAATGAATGAATGAATGAATGAATGAATGAATGAATATGAAAACGATTTTCCGACCGAGACAATGAACTAGGATCACATACTATCATCCCGCCTCACTTGAACAACAGGTGTGTATGTTATATCAGGCCCTTCTTTCAGAAATGATAACACCTTTAGAAGAATCAACTCCAAACCCTCCGATCGACCGTCACCTGTTGGGATCTTGAAGCAACTGCTGGGCCCAGTACTGTGGGCCCAGTAACCCATATTTGACGTCAAACCACACTGGTTATTAATAGTGCTAGAAAGGTCGTAGAGAAAGGAAAGACATAATGGATATTCCCTGTTCTAACGATGTAATAGTGTAAACGTGTACGACTATTGTAATATATCCAAGGTGTTGTTAAAGTCTCACTACACTTTGTATGCAAAATAAATGTGAAAAAAGTGCATGCTTTCATTAACAAATGTGCTCCACAGTCCACCGTGACGCAATATACAGCGAATGTCTGTCGTCTGCTGGAGTAATTCTTTCCATTCCAAACAGAATGGTGATATCAACGGAAGAAAGCATTTAAAAAAATTTTTCTACATACAAAGTATAGTGAGACTTTACAAACACTCTTTATGTGCATAGTTGCAACTAAATACAAATGAATTTTTTCGATTACGAATGGATGAAACATGGGAATGATGACATGAAGTAATACAGCAGACTAGAGAGTGGCTAATGTCTTCACAAAGACCTAGTACTTCACAATTCAACCACACTGTGTACCATGCTGCTAACCTTTACCAGTTGCAAAGAGGTTACGGACGCAGTTCGTAATCCCGCATACCGTGTTCGACAAACAGATGTGTTTTTTTTAATGTAATCCGTCGTTCAGAAAGCAATGGCAAATTACTGGACGTAAACTTGCCGAGGAATCACGAACAGTAAAACAAATGCTGGGGTTCTTCTTCTTTCGTTAGCTTGAAATATGTCTATAACTGCAATGTTGTCTCTTATATGAATTTAACTGTCTTTTTTAGTTCACACAGCGGTCTATAGAGTTTATCTTCCACTGTCGTCTCTCTAGGCCAGAAGGTTTGCTTAGATATGTTATATTTTGGGCAGTCTTGGAGTATGTGTTCTGCTGTCTGCGACGCCAATCCACATGTGCACGTGGCTGTTTCACCAATCTTGAATTGTGTGTACATGTGGTTGCGTAATCTATTGTGTGCTGTTCTGAGGCCCAGAACAATGACTTGTTCTGGTCTGTCCATAACGTGGTAGTCATCTTGAGCAGGTTTTGGTGGCTTTCTGACTGATTTGATCATTCTTTTCTTTTGGTGGTATGTAACGGGCACATCAGACTGTTCTTCTTTGGATCCTTCCTTAGCCAATTAATCAGCTCTGTCGTTTTCGGGTACTCCACAGCGGGATGGTATCCATTGTGTGGTGACCTTATGCTGACTGCTAAGTTTAGAAAGTAGTGTCCTTAGTACTGGCAATTTCCCAGACAGGAGCGCCTCGAGTACTGATTTTGCATCTGTCAATAGCATCACAGGTTGTGTACCATTGCCGGTATTTAGTAATTTCTCTGTTTCTATCTTGATTGCCTCAATTTCAGCATCATAGTTATGGCAGTACTTTCTTGCCGGTACTCTGGCTGTGTCCCTAGTATTATTTGGGTATTATATGTACACTCCCGCCCCTCCATTTCGAACAGCATTTTGTGCTGACCCATCTGTGTAGACTCTGATCCAGAGGGCCTGTGGATATTCTTCATCAAGGAAGATGAGAGTGGCTGTTCTGCGCTGTACACTGTTCTGTTCTTCCTTGTCAAATATTCCTCTCACTTTTGTCTGGATTTGTAATGATAGTCTATGTTCATCTTTCCATGAAGTTGGAATAGTTGTTAGGGGGATACCAAATGTGGGCAGATTGGTGGTTTCTTTGCAGAGTCGTTTGGCCTGGTGGATAAAACTACTTCGTTTCAACCGCCCCATAGCTAGGTTTTCAAATCTGTCCTTCATAGGATGGCCTGGCAAACTGAGGAACTTTTCTGCTTGTATTAGCGTTTTCGCATCTCTGCGCTCTCTCAGTGTTTGTGTCCTCCCCATCTTCTCCATTTCCACTATAGGAATTGATCTCATACTCTCCTGTGGTGACTCTAAGTGCTTGATTTTGCACCTTGTCCAGCTCTTGTAGTGTGGTTTTTTATGCCGAACACCACGCAGTTGACCCGTATTCCAGGTGTGATCGTATGCTCTGTTGATAAACTTTGCAAAGGATTTTCCCACAGGCTTCCCATGTGGTTCCACTTAGCTTTCTCAGGATGGCTATTTTCCTTCTGGCTCTTGCTACTGCTTTGCCGATGTGCTTTCTCCATGTCAGCCTGCCATCAAATATTTCTCCAAGGTATGTTGGTTGTTTATCATCTCTTAGGGATGTTCCATTTATCTGGATGATCCCTGCCTTTTGTTTCGGATAGAGGTTAAATAGAGTGGTGCTGCACTTATCAGTGTTTATGCTGACACACCATCTATTTGCCCATGCAAGAAATGTATCTACAGCTCTTTATAGCAATCTGGTGGCCACTGATGCATGTTCATTTGTGCTCCTTAGAACCAGGTCATCAGCGTACATTGCCGCTTTAATTCCATGCGGTAGATTAGCAACGAGATCATTGATGAAGATTAGAAAAAGTGTGGGTGACAAGACTCCGCTTGGGGAACACCGTGACGCAGTAGTACTTTCTTGCTCTTGAGTCCGTCTGTCTGTACTCTGGCTCGTCTGTTGTGCAAGTATGCTTTCACCCATTTGTACAGTCTTCCATTGACTTTGGAGTTTTTCAGTTTCTTTTTCATACCTTCTTTCCAGACTTTGTCAAAGGCTTTCTTGAGATCTATCCATGCCGCAAGCATCAGCTTCTTCTCTTGAAATGCTTCCTGTCACCGACCGTTAGGGTATTTCTATTGAAATAGACAGAAATCCCTATCCAAGAGTTTGCCGACAGTCTCTAGAAATTATGGCTCGTTACAAGAATGTCTAAAGGGATGGTCCCGATAGAAGAGACTGGGATTCACTTGGTAGACAAAGGCAGAAGGTGAAGAACACTCGTGTATGTAGGAAGCCCTAACACGACTGTCTAGTTTATCTGTCGGTGATCCTTCGTCCATTGATGGAGCCCCCTGTTTTAAATACTTTCACGCACTCACGCGCACACCTTGCGTTCAAAATGATCACGAGTGGAGTACGTTGGTGAAAGTATAAAACAATAATACTCTTTAATAGTAAAAGAGATAATGAAAATTGTCGTTCAAGTGGTGAACTATGACAGTTACAATTATGTTACAGGTACAAAAATAAAACAGTTTTCTGATGCTTAGCTAGATCGCATATCATCATTCACACCATCCAGACAGTGACACACTCAGAACACATGTAGACACAGAGTCACCTGAGATAATCTGATCTCGTTTAGGAATAGTGCTGGCTTTCGTTTGGATTATGTCTTGGAGTCGACCCTGGCATTCGACAGGTGTACGACGCTCCTCTGGATTCCAGGTTCCGTCTCCACTAGTTTGTGGCTGTAAGTTTCGGTAACCGGACCAGTTAGGTGTCAGCAGTATCAGCAGCGAGGCTCCTTAAATCAAACAAACAGTTGCAGACTTCTTAGTGTCTTGACAATATCAATGTGTCTGAGTGCTGGTGTTGTGTGTCTGTTGTGTATGTGTCAGATGCAGAACAGGAACAAAACATAATTCCTCTCTGCTATTCTGTATCAAAAGCAAACGGCCAATAGCTCCTATTAGCTTGGCTATACATTGTATGACATGGTGATACAAGGTGAAAAAGGGTCCAGAAGTGGACACATTCTAAGACCACATGGTCCATTGGAGTAGAACATGTAGACAAATCTTTGTTTGAAAAAGGCATTACAAAATGTACATGGTTGTAACACGTGAAGTGACTCATATGTAAGAATTACTGGTGCATTCCTTAACACCATGGTGAGGAAGTCCTGGGCAGCCAGGATGTTCCCTAGATAGCTACGGAAGGGCCAACAATAATTCAACCTAATCCCACATCAGTCATTAGGCATAAAGCAATCAAGTGTCGCCATGAAGTCGTGAGGTATACCCCACAGAATATACGAGCTAAAAGATAAGAAGAAGGCCAGCAGGCAAGCAAGGGGGCTGAGATATTCCAGGCATTGGGCTTTAGGATGTCTCAGTTATCCCTTGTTGAGTTATTTACTCCCCAAATTCTGATTCCTCACCACATGGTATTTGCTTTGAACTTATGACCGTCAGTGTCGTGTAGTTCGGCATGGCGGTGAATCAGGGGTAAGCAAATTTATGTTTGTATATATATCGCCTAGTAATATTGCTGGCATGTGAGAATCATGTTCCACATGTCTCTTCTACTTCTGCCCACATGGCAAAATCATGTTATCATATTTTCAACAAAATATACACGTAAATACATTCACAAAATGCATATGAAATTAATCAGTAAGGTTTATACATTATATCTATATATTTTTATCTATAAATATATCTAGGCCTCACATGTTTTCTCTCAATGTCTCCCCTTTCAAATACCACGTGTCATAAATATACATGGTCGGGAAAGTTTGTGTTTTCCCAATATCAGAATATACATGTGTACACACTTCTTACTATAATCATAATTATTATGTTACTACACTCACCCCCAGTCTTAGTGCAGCACTTAAGATAGGTTTTGGTATAATCTACCAAGGATGCAATTGGATATGGCAGCTCACTTCATATAAGGTCTGCTTAGCACAGCAGCTATGGTCGTTGTGAACCGGACGGAAGTTGTTAGTCACAATTTCCGGTGCAGCCGTACTAATAGCATATCGTCGTATTCCCGTTGCTAGGGAGTGACGGACCTATATCCCCAGTCATTAGACTTGATATTAATAAGGGCTGAAGACGGGGGATTTCCCTTGTGACATCATTTGATGATGACGTGGAAATGTGCTGTCCCCAATAGTACAGTGTGTAGTTTTAGTGCAGCAAATGTCTGCGTCGCCAATATGACGTCATTATTAGTAATTTAGCTGCCTACTGAATCCAGAATGTAAATAGTAATTCCACTAACGCAGTAGTGGTGGGGTTTGCATAGTGATCTAGACTCATCCCGTCACATATGCCGTCCCTAGAGAAAAGTACGGCTCAGCGAACTTTTAGGGTGGATGAGCCTAGATCGACTATGCATTCTCACCAGATTATATCTGAACCAATTGTTCCCCTCTAGAGAAGGATCTATTAGACTTCTTTCGACTCCGGGGCTGGCTTGGTACTTTGGTATGACCTGGCGTTTCTCCAGATAAGTTTAGTGAGGATCCAGTCAGAGGTGGGTATGGAAAGCTAAGAGGTTCTTCCCTCCTCCCTACTTTCTGAACAACAGTTAGAGCTACCAGATGTACTGGTCGTTCTTTTGCTCTGTCATAATATTTGCGGAGCAATTTAATGTGGTAGATTTTCATCTTACCTTTCATGGAGATTTTATATTTGGTGTTGGACACTTTCTCCATTATGGGGAATGGTCCTTGCCACTCAGTCTCCTTATTAGTCCCACTAGATCTTAAGAGTAACACTTTGTCCCCTACCGCTAGCGAACGTTTTGAGGAAAAAAAATTTCCTCTCTGGAGAGTCTTCCTATCACTAGGAAGTTGGTTACAGCCAGGTGTTAGAGTTGGGACTTGGGTCAGTGCACTCCCTACTATCATGGGAGTGGATGGTTCCCCTAATTAGACATATTTACTTCCCAGTATCATGTCATAGATAGGATCAGTCATCACTGCTGCCGATATAGTTCCCTTTACAAATCTAGAGTTAACTAACACTTGGGCTATTGGTAAAGTTAGGGTAGGCGAACTTCTTGTCGCACCCATAACTTCAACCATGTTTTGCGTCAACTGACCAGGTTTTACTAAGTGTGATGCTATTATGGCATCATACGTTAAACCCGTATCATGCAGACACTCGACCACCTGTCCATTGACATTGATCTTCTCTACCACTTGATGTCCTCTCATTTCGGGAGGCGGTGGTAGTGTAGTGGTTTTCTTCCCTATCGAGAAGCAAGCCGCAATCTGGGGTTTTGCTCTGCGCTTGCAGTCTGCCGTACTGTGGGAATTATTATGACAATTCGTGCAGTATGGTTTTCTAGCCCCAGATGTGGTTTGTTTTTTGTTATGCTGCTGCTGAGGTTGCCTCTGGTCTGCTGGTATATTGCTAAGGGTTTGTCCCTGATTGGTTGGAGGTGGGTTCTGTTGAGGTTGGGGAGGTTGCGTTGGGACCGAGTCCCCATGGGCAGTCAAATATCTTTCAGCCAAGACTATCATTTCCTCCAGTGTTTGTGCCCCTTGTTCAACGATGAAAGTTTCCATCGGCTTCGACATACAGTTCCTCAGCTGCTCACACAAAACCATCTCCCGCAAGCCCGCATAGGAGTGTTCATACTCTCCCAATGTCTCCCATTTACAGAGATAACTCTGCAGACGAGCGGACAATTGTGAGAATGACTCACCCTTCAGACGTCTTGCGGCTCGGAATTTCCGCTGATAAGCCGCTGAGGTTAACTCATATCTCTTCAATAAAGCCGATCTCAAACTTTCATAAGAATTTTCATGGCCTGGAGGTAGTCCCTGAAAGACTACATACGCTTGTCCCCTCAGTGCCTGAGAAAGCTTCAAGTTCCAGTGTTCCCTAGCCAACCCAAATGACTCAGCTAATTTCTCGAATTTCTGAAGGTAACTATCCAATTGTTCCTGATTTTCCTCGAACGGCATCAAAAGAAAACTCATAGGACCCACATGAGAAGTCGAATGTAGCTGGGTTTCAATGCTGGGTGCCGGAGAGCTGGCGTTAGAACAGGTTGCTGATAGAGCTTGGTTTTCTAGCTCTTTCATCCTAAACTCATGCTGTCGGATTTTTTCGTTTTCCTGTAACTGCCTAAGTTCTTTCTCAGCCTCGATTTTCTTAAGCTCTGTCTCTGCTTCCAGTTTCTTAAGCTCGAGTTCATGCCTACGTATTTTATCTTCCCTGTCTTCTTTCCTTAACTCCCTCTCCATATCATGGACATATTTGGCTGCTTCGGGCCCCGATAACCCCATAGCTACCGCTGCTGCGTGCAAATCTGCTGATGAACTCATGACCGAGTTTTGACTGAGAGGGTGAGTGATCAGTGGACTACAATTTCTATATCAATATTATACTACTTCCTAATTCAAGTTATACTAATACAATTGCAATAATTTACAAATCTTATTAGTACATACACAAAAATGGTTAGTACAAACAATGATACAAAACACACTTTCACTCTCTCAATCGAATGGAAACAACTAATTACAGAGTTTCCTAAACTACTCTACCCTTTACTGAGATGAGAAAAAAAAAATTTTTGTACCAAGTAACACAATTTATTAGAAATATTGTTTCTAATTAGCTGGGTAGATCCCGGACCGAGACCACAGTTGTCACCGACCGTTAGGGTATTTCTATTGAAATAGACAGAAATCCCTATCCAAGAGTTTGCCGACAGTCTCTAGAAATTATGGCTCGTTACAAGAATGTCTAAAGGGATGGTCCCGATAGAAGAGACTGGGATTCACTTGGTAGACAAAGGCAGAAGGTGAAGAACACTCGTGTATGTAGGAAGACCTAACACGACTGTCTAGTTTATCTGTCGGTGATCCTTCGTCCATTGATGGAGCCCCCTGTTTTAAATACTTTCACGCACTCACGCGCACACCTTGCGTTCAAAATGATCACGAGTGGAGTACGTTGGTGAAAGTATAAAACAATAATACTCTTTAATAGTAAAAGAGATAATGAAAATTGTCGTTCAAGTGGTGAACTATGACAGTTACAATTATGTTACAGGTACAAAAATAAAACAGTTTTCTGATGCTTAGCTAGATCGCATATCATCATTCACACCATCCAGACAGTGACACACTCAGAACACATGTAGACACAGAGTCACCTGAGATAATCTGATCTCGTTTAGGAATAGTGCTGGCTTTCGTTTGGATTATGTCTTGGAGTCGACCCTGGCATTCGACAGGTGTACGACGCTCCTCTGGATTCCAGGTTCCGTCTCCACTAGTTTGTGGCTGTAAGTTTCGGTAACCGGACCAGTTAGGTGTCAGCAGTATCAGCAGCGAGGCTCCTTAAATCAAACAAACAGTTGCAGACTTCTTAGTGTCTTGACAATATCAATGTGTCTGAGTGCTGGTGTTGTGTGTCTGTTGTGTATGTGTCAGATGCAGAACAGGAACAAAACATAATTCCTCTCTGCTATTCTGTATCAAAAGCAAAGGGCCAATAGCTCCTATTAGCTTGGCTATACATTGTATGACATGGTGATACAAGGTGAAAAAGGGTCCAGAAGTGGACACATTCTAAGACCACATGGTCCATTGGAGTAGAACATGTAGACAAATCTTTGTTTGAAAAAGGCATTACAAAATGTACATGGTTGTAACACGTGAAGTGACTCATATGTAAGAATTACTTGTGCATTCCTTAACACCATGGTGAGGAAGTCCTGGGCAGCCAGGATGTTCCCTAGATAGCTACGGAAGGGCCAACAATAATTCAACCTAATCCCACATCAGTCATTAGGCATAAAGCAATCAAGTGTCGCCATGAAGTCGTGAGGTATACCCCACAGAATATACGAGCTAAAAGATAAGAAGAAGGCCAGCAGGCAAGCAAGGGGGCTGAGATATTCCAGGCATTGGGCTTTAGGATGTCTCAGTTATCCCTTGTTGAGTTATTTACTCCCCAAATTCTGATTCCTCACCACATGGTATTTGCTTTGAACTTATGACCGTCAGTGTCGTGTAGTTCGGCATGGCGGTGAATCAGGGGTAAGCAAATTTATGTTTGTATATATATCGCCTAGTAATATTGCTGGCATGTGAGAATCATGTTCCACATGTCTCTTCTACTTCTGCCCACATGGCAAAATCATGTTATCATATTTTCAACAAAATATACACGTAAATACATTCACAAAATGCATATGAAATTAATCAGTAAGGTTTATACATTATATCTATATATTTTTATCTATAAATATATCTAGGCCTCACATGTTTTCTCTCAATGTCTCCCCTTTCAAATACCACGTGTCATAAATATACATGGTCGGGAAAGTTTGTGTTTTCCCAATATCAGAATATACATGTGTACACACTTCTTACTATAATCATAATTATTATGTTACTACACTCACCCCCAGTCTTAGTGCAGCACTTAAGATAGGTTTTGGTATAATCTACCAAGGATGCAATTGGATATGGCAGCTCACTTCATATAAGGTCTGCTTAGCACAGCAGCTATGGTCGTTGTGAACCGGACGGAAGTTGTTAGTCACAATTTCCGGTGCAGCCGTACTAATAGCATATCGTCGTATTCCCGTTGCTAGGGAGTGACGGACCTATATCCCCAGTCATTAGACTTGATATTAATAAGGGCTGAAGACGGGGGATTTCCCTTGTGACATCATTTGATGATGACGTGGAAATGTGCTGTCCCCAATAGTACAGTGTGTAGTTTTAGTGCAGCAAATGTCTGCGTCGCCAATATGACGTCATTATTAGTAATTTAGCTGCCTACTGAATCCAGAATGTAAATAGTAATTCCACTAACGCAGTAGTGGTGGGGTTTGCATAGTGATCTAGACTCATCCCGTCACACTTCCTCAATTTCTCTTGAGAGAGGTAGGTTGTCTGATCTTCCGTAGAGTAGCACTGCCTAAAGCCAGCCTGCTGTGGCACAAGGATGTTTTCACTTTCAATGTACCACTGCAGTCTGTGATTGATGATTCGCTCCAATGATTTGCAGAGACAGATGGTGAGGCTATCTGGTCTGTAGCTAGAGGCAATGGAACTAACTTTCCATGATTTTAAGAGGGATATCATGATTGCTTCTCTCCAGGCTTATGAAACATTGCCTAAGGTCCGGCTGTTATTGAAGATCTGCAACAGCTTTGCTTTTGCCTCTGTTCCTAGGTTCCTGATCATTTCATTGGAGATACCGTCAGCTCCTGTTGACTTTCTCATTTTCAATTTTGATATGGCTAGCTCCAGTTCGCTGATTGTGATGGGTGCCTCCAGAACCTCATGTACTATTTCGTTCTGTCCTGTATGTTGCCGTTTATCTCGAATCTCTTGTTGTTTCTCTGGACTAATTGTGATATTGTTATATTGTGCAAATGAGTCCGCAAAATGGTCAGCTGCTTGCTTTCTTGTTAAGATGTTTCCATCTTTATGTAGTGCGATTTTTGAGTTTCTCCCTGTGCCCTCATCGTTAAGTTGTTTTATTAGCTTCCACAATTTCCTTGTGTCTCTTTCAAAGACTCCGTTTTTTCCTGCCAGCTTTTCCGTCTAGCCTGCAGCTTTTCCCTTATAAATTTGGCTTTTGTGTGCTGGCGTTTATTGTGGTGCTCTTGGCTGGATGTGGCCTCTGCTTGCTTTCTACACATTTCCATATCATTATGCAACTGTTCCAGTTCACTACACCAGTAGGATTTATATTGCTTACGGGCTACTTTTTGTACTGTTTCTCGCGTTGCCTGTAGTATGCATTTCCCAAACGATTCAACTACTTTATTTATGTCTTTCTCAGTGTTCAGGTTTCTAACCAGTATGCTGGTGCAATGCTTGTACATTGCCTAGTCTGCTTTCTTGTAGTTCCACCTAGTGAGGGTGCTGGTTTCATTTACAAGCTCATTTTCTACAGTTAGAAAGACTGGCTGATGGTCACTGCCACCAAGTTGTTTCCCAACAATACGGGTAATGTTCCACTCCAGGTCTGGTGAATGAAAAGCCAGGTCAGATGTAGTTGTAGTGTGTATGATCTCGAGTAGAAAGTATGTGGGTCGGATTGCTCGTTAATCAAGATTAATCTATTCTCATCCTGCCAGTCTTCCTCTCTCTCCTCTCTGGTCCATGTGATCATAACCCCACCTCTACGAGTGGCTGTTGAAATCGCCACACACAATCATTTTTTTCTTTTAATGGTAGTGTGTCCAGTGCCTGTGGGCGGTCACTTGGACAGTAGTAATTGATCAGATGTAGGTCTATATTGCCTGTCTTAAGTTTAAGTGTCTGATACCCAGCCCCTTCCATGTACACTTCGATTTGGGAAGCAGTGATGTATTTTTTTTTACAAGGGTCAGTATCCCACCTTTTCGCCCGTCCTTTCGGTCAGATCGGTAGCACTGGTAGCCTCTGATTATTAAGGCTATATGTTCGTTGAGCTGAGTTTCTTGCAAGCAACATACGCTTACTTTTTCTTGGTCCACAATGTTTTCTAATTCTATATTTTTGTTGCTGACTCCCTCCACATTCCAGTGCATTATTTTAAGTCTTTGGTTAGTATGGCCAGCCGTTGTATTCTCAGGTCCCCTGGCTCCACAGGACATATGAGAAGGACCCCCAGTAGTTGTGGTTGGATCCTTTTGAGACATAAGACCCGGCATTGCACCTGCCTGGGGGCCCAAAGCAGGGCGAGCACCATAGCATTTAGCAGTAGTCGACATATTCCATTTTGCGTAATTGCGTGGCATCCTGATTTCTGTGGTGCGCCTCCAGGCTGGTTGCCTCCGTCGTCAGCACCTTTCCTTTGCTAGAGCAGACTGTGGTCTCACTAGAGTTTAGATGTGTACACACACACACACACGTGTCTGCGCATGCATGTATGTGTATACACATCTAGAGCATACTGGTTATTTTTCGGCGCCAGAAACTCGCCTTCGCCCCTTCTCCTGTTAGTTAAAACAGTTCCGCCACGTGAAGGCCAGGAGTTGGACTTATGCTGCAGAGGGTATATATTCACGAGCCATTGGGGTATTTACGCAAGGTTGGGCGCTCACCCCAACACTGCGCCCTGGCTACACACAGCAACATTTGGAACCATGCTGGGATTGACTGCTACGTCCGTACATGATATGCAACTAACTTAACAACTAAAAAAAACACAAACAGAGAGAGAGAATGTCTCATAGAACAGGGATTTCACGGTTGTTGACATGATAATCACACCATTGTCTGCAGCACGTTGTACGTGAGTTATTATATCTTTCAATAGATATATTTCTTTCCTCTGAGGTGTACAGAACACGCGTCTCTAACACCCAGCAATGTGTACGCCAGCCGCTCGACCATCTGCTGCTTCACATATTGACGCAATTAATTCTAACAGACTAGTGTACACACATACACAGAAGACAAATGAAACGACACGTACATCTTTCCACACATCTTTTTACAAACAATGCCATAATCTATATTATTATTGGCAAAGGAAAGACAGACTATTATTCTAACACGCTCGTATAAAAATATACATAATGTTTGTTATTCCCAAAACATGGTACATACAAGATAATGTGGAGCGGAAACAGATGCTGCAAGAATGCCAAGAAATGTGGTAATATAAGGCTTGTGTCATTTGTCTACAGCGTACAACTGCTTGTGTGTGTGTAGCTGGTTCATGATGAAGTCGCCAGGAGTTGTTCTTGCTGCCTTACTGGCTTTCGTTGTGCTAGCTGAAGCCGACGTAATGTATTTGTGTTATTTGAACATTAACTGGTTGAGTGTCATGGGATGATTAATAGTCTAAAGATACTTTCCTTTTCTGCAATGGGCTTATACCGGGTTTTCGTCAAGTACAAACTAATCTTTGTATGTAGACTGAAACCGAATCCCGATCCGACTGAATCATCTAGTCATACATTTAGCACTTTTTCCAATAGATATGAGGGAGAACATGTTGTATGAAAGGGAATTGGCTACTCCTGCATATTTTATTGAACACATTACACATTTTTAAAACGACCTCATGTACTTATTTTTCAAATTTGTTGTACATGCAAAGTGTAGTGAGACTTTACACACACCTGAGTATATTACCGACATGTTGTCCTTGCATTATATTACAAAATATCTGTTACCATATTAACAACCTTTAAGTCACAACTGTGACACACCCCTATGTCCCATTTTCCGCCATCTATTTCTGTTTGGTACAAACCTACTTTTTATTTGGCACTCAATCTGTTAAAATGTGTCAATATATTACCAAGAGAAGTAAATATCTGGATGGCTTGAAAATATAGCATGTTCAAGACAAAAATACATGGCCCAATCCACGACTCTGGATAAGGCTAACCCAGTTAGTTCAACAACTATGTGGCTGCTAGTTTTGTGAACATGCAGTTAACGCTACAAACAAAGGTGGGCAGATGTAAAAGCACTCCTCACATAATTCACAGCTCACAGGACGCTCCACGCACTCAAACCCAGTAGCAGTGCGACGGAGTTATGCACTACCAGTCCAACACGAGCAATATGCGTAAGCAAACTGTAGCCACAAGTATTAGCACTCCAGAGGCCTTAACAGCTCAACCTTCTATACCCCGAATAAAAGCATAAAAGAATGGCTAAGATTGACTAACGGAAAAACACACACACAGATTCAGGCGATCGTTATGAGCAAAATCTTTATCAAAGGAACAACAAAAATAAATAAATCACACTCGGATAATACACTGGAAGACTTATCTTTCCCAACGATTAGGCTGACACGGAAAAGGGATGATCATGGATGAAAATAAAAGATGGTCAAGAGAATATAAATCAAAGAGGAAATGAAAAATCATCATCATCATCATCATCATCATCATCATCATCATCATCATCATAATCATCATCATCATCATCATCATCATCGTCATCATGACGTTTCCTGCCATGTAGCTTAGGCTGTCACGAATCTCTAAAGATTTTAGTCATTAATTATTATTGTTTTGGCTTTCGCTCGCTTTGAACTCAGGCATAGTCCACACATGTGCTACTACTTCTATTGCACATCAGGCGAATCCACTCGGACTTCAGAGATATTTGTTATTTACGCTCCAAAGTCCAGAACGAGAAGTCATTTTAGTCCTACTGACCGGTGTAGGAGTTGAGCCCGCTACCTCGGCTACAGGACACATGATGTATAAGAGCAAGCGGTCTTAACCATTCGGCCATGCTGACCACCTCTGTCATTGGTGTATTGTATATCAATTCTAGTGATGATACCCATTCATACAATATAGTCTTAGTTCTTTAAGCAATATTTCTCTCGATCTCAATCAATCAATCATGTGCCATGCCGGAAAGCGTGGGCGGTCATGACTCGCCATTTCACTCGATCACCAGTGTCGTGGATCAGCTCAGTGTTCCTGTCTCGTCCATGCCATGTGGCCAAGCCATCCAGGTATTTTCCTCTCGGTCTTCCTCTTGGTCTGTTCCCCTCGATCTTGCCAGTTGTCACTAAGTTCTCCAATCCATTTCTTCTCATAACATGTCCAAAAATGTTGACTGTCTACGTCTAATTTCTCTAATCAGTTTACGATGTTCATTTGTCTCCTGTAGTACTTGGTCATTGGTTTTTCTGTCTGTCCATGGTATTCTTTGCATTTTCCTCAGAAACCACATTTCTGCAGCCATCAGAAGCTTTTCAGCTTGACTGCTCATTGTCCAAGTTTCACATCCATACAAAAGAACAGGCTCTATGTATCCCCTCAACACTCTTTTTCTCGTTTCAATTGACATCTTCTTATTGGTCAGAATGTTTTTCATCTTGCTAAACTCTCGATCTCTCGATCTGCTACAGATAAAGGAACATGTCTATCTTCTACCGTCCATCTTTCCAGTCGTCACGATGTTCTCCAATACATTTCTGCTCATTCGTGTTTGTCCATTAAGTATGACGACGCCATTCATTTCATCCAGTGAGGCTTGACAGTTTTGCGCCCTGACTGTTCAGCTTGTTTAGTAAGTGTCTAGGTCTCACGGGCGTATGTTGCAATGAGAAAGATGCATGCTCTTAAAAATCGAATTTTTGTAGTTCTGCCTGTCCCATTTCATAATTTATTCAGTTGTTTTAGTCTTTGAAGAGCAATTGATAGTCGTCGTTTAATTTCTTTCATTGTGTCACCGTTGTTGGTAATCAATGACCCAAGATATTCAAAAATTTTCCACCACCTCCAATTTTTCGTCATTAACGTATATTTCTTTCTCCATAGTGGTTTTATCTGTATGCATTATCTTTGTTTTTGCTTTGTTAAGATATAAGTTGTGATTTTCACTATTCAATTGGGTTGAGGCTATTAGGTTTTCTATACCAGTCTGTGTTGTGGATAGCAATACTGTATCATCAGCATACCGAATCTCTGGTATGTCATGACCAACGATATTTAGGGCATCATTTAGCTCCCTGTTTATATCATCTCTTAAATTTCCCATTATATTTTCTGCGTAAATGTTAAACAAATAGGGGGACAGCACACATCCCTTACGGACTCCTTGCTTGATGTCAAACCAGTCTGATGCCTCGCCATCTATTCTAACCGCTGCTTGTTGGTCTAGATAGAGCATTCTTATGAGTTGTATTACACGTGGTGGAAAGCCCATATTCCTCATGATTTCCCAAAGTTTCTGATGTTGTACACAGTCAAATGCCTTTGAATAATCCACAAAACATGAAAATAGGTTTACATTAAATTCTCTGCACTTCTCTATTATTAAACGCTTGTTGAATGTGTGATCTCTTGTTCCTCTTCCTTGTCTAAATCCAGCTTGAACCACGTTAATCTCTTCTTCCATTTTCTTACTAAGTCTTCCCATTGTGACGTTTAGTAGAATTTACTTGCATGACTGATCAGTTCAACAGTTCTATAATTGGTGCATAATTTCAGGTTGCCCTTTTTTTGGTATTGGAATGAAGATAGTTCTCTTCCAATCTTTTGGTCATATTCCATATTTCCATATCTTTTTACATAATGCATGAAAGATTTGTTTGCTTTCTTCACCTCCCGCTTTAATTAGCTCAGCTGGTATCTCATCACATCCAAGTGATTTACCATTCATCAGGTTCTTTATTGCCCATGCAATTTTATCTAATGGGGGTTCAGGCTCTGTTTCTGCTGTCGTTTGCTCATGTATCTCATTCATTTCCTCACTGTCACTCATATCATACATTCTACTGCAGTACTCCTGCCATCTTTCTAGAGTTTGTCTAGATTCTGTTAAGGTATTTCCAATCTTGTCACAGATAACATTCAATTGAGGTTGAACATTTCTTGTCAATAATTTCATTTCTTTGAACATTTCGTAATCTCTTCCAGTCTTATGATATTGCTCTATTCTGGTACAGCAATCTTGCATATATTGATTTTTGTCCTTTCTTGTGTTCTTTCTTATTTCTCGAGTTAAAGATTTATACTTCATCCTACTGTTATTGGATTCACCTCATTTCTGTTTCAGTTTCCTTCGTTGTTTTATTAATTCTAACGTGTCTGATGTAATCCATGGCTTAAGTTGCTTTTTAAGCCATGGATTTACACCAGCCTATAACTGGTCCGGTTTTAATCAATTAAGCAATCATGTGCCATGCCGGAAAGCGTGGGAGGTCATGACTCGCCATTTCACTCGATCACCAGAGTCGTGGATCAGCTTAGTGTTTCTGTCTCGACCATGCTCTTCCTCTTCCGCCTCCTCCGGTCTCGACAGTTTTAATCCCCATACTAAAATTCCTCCCGCACTCCCGCGTGGCCAGGGCAAAATATCCATACAATTCTTACATATATATATATATAACATTTCTTTAATCTTCGTGTTTTTCTTGTTTCTGATTTTCTTGTTCTTGTTCTTAGTATTCTTGTTCTTCTTGTTCTTCTTGTCCTTGTTCTTCTTCTTGTTCTTCTTGTTCTTCTTCTTCTTCTTCTTCTTCTTCTTCTTCTTCTTCTTCTTCTTCTTCTTCTTCTTCTTCTTCTTCTTCTTCTTCTTCTTCTTCTTCTTCTTCTTCTTCTTCTTCTTCTTCTTCTTCTTCTTCTTCTTCTTCTTCTTCTTCTTCTTCTTCTTCTTCTTCTTCTTCTTCTTCTTCTTCTTCTTCTTCTTCTTCTTCTTCTTCTTCTTCTTCTTCTTCTTCTTCTTCTTCTTCTTCTTCTTCTTCTTCTTCTTCTTCTTCTTCTTCTTCTTCTTCTTCTTCTTCTTCTTCTTCTTCTTCTTCTTCTTCTTCTTCTTCTTCTTCTTCTTCTTCTTCTTCTTCTTCTTCTTCTTCTTCTTCTTCTTCTTCTTCTTCTTCTTCTTCTTCTTCTTCTTCTTCTTCTTCTTCTTCTTCTTCTTCTTCTTCTTCTTCTTCTTCTTCTTCTTCTTCTTCTTCTTCTTCTTCTTCTTCTTCTTCTTCTTCTTCTTCTTCTTCTTCTTCTTCTTCTTCTTCTTCTTCTTCTTCTTCTTCTTCTTCTTCTTCTTCTTCTTCTTCTTCTTCTTCTTCTTCTTCTTCTTCTTCTTCTTCTTCTTCTTCTTCTTCTTCTTCTTCTTCTTCTTCTTCTTCTTCTTCTTCTTCTTCTTCTTCTTCTTCTTCTTCTTCTTCTTCTTCTTCTTCTTCTTCTTCTTCTTCTTCTTCTTCTTCTTCTTCTTCTTCTTCTTCTTCTTCTTCTTCTTCTTCTTCTTCTTCTTCTTCTTCTTCTTCTTCTTCTTCTTCTTCTTCTTCTTCTTCTTCTTCTTCTTCTTCTTCTTCTTCTTCTTCTTCTTCTTCTTCTTCTTCTTCTTCTTCTTCTTCTTCTTCTTCTTCTTCTTCTTCTTCTTCTTCTTCTTCTTCTTCTACCCCTTCCCTTTCTTCTCCTCACCCATTCTCCCTAATTCTCCTTCCTCTTCCCGCTCTACTTCATCTGTTTCCCCCTCGTCTCCTCTTCTTCTTCTCCTTCTCATTCTTATTCTGCTTCCCTTATCCTTCTATTTCGTGCAAATTCAGACATCAGTATAAATACACCCAAAGAAAGCAGCAGCCAACACAAGCTTGTTGATATCCACAAAGAGTTTATCCTCAAATGGAGCGGATGTATCCCAAAATATGCGCCTCTGTTCTACATATGTTAGACTCACATGTTCAGGTGCCATTTTACCAGTTCCACAGTCACATACATCAGTGTCTTCTATCTTTAGTTTATTAAACATGTGGTACTTCAGCTTGTTGCTGACTGGAGAGTATTTATTCTCTTT
The DNA here is from genome assembly GCA_963921405.1 of Cepaea hortensis. NCBI lineage: Eukaryota > Metazoa > Mollusca > Gastropoda > Stylommatophora > Helicidae > Cepaea > Cepaea hortensis. The sequence continues at coordinate 419,982,706 of OY992876.1, forward strand.
CAGTAAGTAAAATAAGTACATAATCTTTTCACACGCCTACAATGCTATGCTGGGGGGCTGCGTGGTCTCGAGGTATGGTGTCCGCCTCGAGTGCTGGAGATCCCGGGTTCAAGCCCCAGTGATGACCGGGAATTTTTCTCGTGGACTTCTAGTAATAAAATTTCCCCTGGTCTCTGGGTAGTGAGATCGGACGCCAGTGTGTATTGCTGCGCACGTAAAAAATCCCTTGGCAGTAGGAAATCGAAAAAGAGTAGCCTAACGGCGCTGCCCGGACAAAAATTTCGAGCTAAAAATCTACCCAAGTAATTCAGGATCCTCGCCGGTGCTACGGAGTTCGTGCACTGAGATGAGTTTCTCCAGACTCAGGTTTCTGTTAGGAGGCAAACGGAACACTTATGGGTTGCACCCGTGTGCCGTGATGTTGATCCATCGACTAAACTAAACTAAACTAAGCCATGCTATGATTGCTGGACCCATCGGCAATCAATATTCAATCTGTCGGTAATGTGTTCAGTATCCCGCCCCCTTTTACTTTCCCAAAAGTTTCCTAGTGCCCATTTTACGTTAGGACAACATGGTAGCTCAGATCAATAAAACAAAAATTCCTACGCGATGAGTATTCGAACCCAGAACACGAAGCGAGCGTCCAGCCACTTTGCTACCGCGGATCCCACTTGTGACTTACTTCTGTGATGACACACAGTCTGTAGTGATTAGTTTTACATGGGGGATTCACATGAAAAGCTTAAATATTTTCTTTTTAAATGGGGGAGGGGGGGGGGGGTATATAATCTGAAAATGTAAAGAACAAATTATAATTTGTCTATGTAGTCACCAAGTCCTCCAGGGCCGATAAAGTGTTTGGATTCCTGTAGAAAAGAATTGTCTTGGTCGCGTGCGCATCCCCTCATGCACTACTTGCTGTAGCATTTCATGGGACCGAAAAGTTTGACAACTTCCTACTCCACTCATACACTTGCTGGACTGACAGGAATGCATCACTATTCTGGACCCTCATTTACCTATGAATTTATATAGGTCTCACCCTTTCACGGATCTAATGACAGATAACAGGACGCGCGCCTCTTTGATGCATGTCAAAAGTGGGGCGGTCATCTATAAACAGTCCTTATGATGCAACCGTGTTCGTCTGCACCGTGATGTCACGTGCTTAACACTCTTGACACCGTTAACAACAGTATTGACAGGTTGCCACACAGAGGCATGGTAATTGTATTTTCTGTCACACTTTAAAGGATTTGATTTGAAACCCCCTCGTATGTTGTCAACTGTGCATCACGTCTGTAATTTAAATTATGCTGCTGTCTTGTATGTAAGCCCTTTAATGTGCGTACTATATGAATCACAAGCATTAACTGGAGACAATATCATTTCCAGCACCGTGGTCACTCGAGAATCTACAACAGAAAAAACAACGGGCGATCACCCCTACCGGGCTTCTATTCCTGGACTCGCAACCTTGGCCGAGGCAGACAGTGTCAGGAGTACGCGTATGCCCCGCCGTGAGTAATGCAGTTTGCTTCTTATGTGAAAATCCAATTCTAGATATTAGATATGCAGATGACAACGTTTTCTTCTAAAATAGTGTTCATTCATTCATTCAGTAGCATGTCCTTTGCAGAACCTCGCTCCAATAACAACCCTCCGGAAAACTCGATCTTAAGCAAGATGTCCCGCGTCCGATACACTCATCTGGAGATCGTCCGCCACATCCTGCACCCATTTTCTCTTTGGACTTTCTCTTCCTCTCGTCCCAAGCATATACCCCTCCATTATTGCTCTCTCCGAACTTTCATGACGTTTCAAGTGACCAAAATATATCAATTTTCATTGTTTTATCGTCTGTAATAGCAAGCCCTTTTCAACATTCAGCTCTTGAAGTATGGATGCATTTGTTCTTTTCTTTGCCCAAGATATTCTTAGAACCCGTCTGTAACATTCATGTTCAAAAGCATTTATGAGCTGTTCAGCTTGTTTAGTAAGTGTCCAGGTCTCACAAGCGTAAATAGTGTTACAGGTGAAGACAAATCGATCATGTATATTAAAGATGCTTCTCCGTGAGTACTGCAGTTTAATTCTCATGTGAAAATACAGTTCTAGATCTTAGATATGCATATGGCATGGTTCCGATATAAAATTGTGCTACGGATGTAAGATAATTGATCCTATGTATTAAGGATCTCCCTCTGAGAGTACTGCAGTTTGATTCTCATGTGAAACGTCACTCCCAGATCTTAGATATACAGATGGCATGGTTCTCCTCTAAAACAGTGCTAAAGGTGTAGAAGAAATATCATGTGAGACAGACTTAAAATCAAAATCTGTTTCTGAACAGTAGATGAGCTTTCATGGGCAAAGCGAATAATGTATGTGTTATTGTCTTTATCTGTGTGCACTGAACTCTAGAGTAGGGCTTACACTGCTAATTCTGTGTAGTGCACTGGATTGGAATGTGTGTGTGGGTTAGCTTTCCCTATTACCAGTGTCCCTCCCCATCAGGCTAACCAACTCTGACTTCTGAGGTGCTTGTCATCTACATCCCCAAATTAAGAACGAGAAGTCAACATTGGTGTAGGGTTGAACCCGCTACCTCTCCATCAGCATGCCGGACGTTTAAGAGCAAAGGCTCTGATCCATTCGGCCACGCAGTGTTCTATTCTTCATCGGGTATAATAAGTCTTCTCCTGCATTTTTGTACATGTTAACACTCGCGTTTTTGTCACGGTCTTGTTCATCCAGGCAAGTACCTCTAAAGGCCAATCGGGAGGAACATTAGTTAAGTTCGTTGTATGTTCTTTACAAGCCGCAGCATTCAACCTAAATCAGTAGGGTTCTTTGTAATTTACTAGGCACGTTTATATTAAGTAGTTTGCTATTACTTTCTGAACGAACGACGCTCATAACATTGCAATCAACACAAGGCCGTTTGCTTCAAAATAGCCTGTAGTTGATTTGGAACGCAGTATGCGGGATTACCAATAGCGTCCGTACTTGTTCTCCACAAACTCCAGGGGACACTGGCAATAAAGAACGCTTGCCCACTCGCAAGAAAAAAAAAACACAGAAAAAACCCATTCCACCGTGGACTACGCTCGAGTTGATATTGACACAGAGATACCCTGCTTTTAATTTGTTTGTTATTTTGACACAGAGATATCCTGTTATTAATTTGTTTGTTATACTGACACAGAGATACCCTGTTATAAATTTGTTTGTTATATTGACACAGAGATATCATGTTATCACATTGTCTTATATATTCACACACACACACATACACACAATGTTTGCATATCCTTTACATGATATCGCTGTCAACACCAGCATCTTTCAGCTGATTGCTGATTTCTTTGGCAAGATTACGCTCAGTAGTTTGCCATTGCTTTCTGATCGGCCGGCTCACATACTCCGTAAGTTACAGACGCGATTCGAACCACTGCTGATTCTCACCGTCGTCACGTTACTTACGAGAGTATACGAGATTACGGAGAAAAGTTACTAACCTCTAAGCCAGGAAGCCGGCCATATTGACACAGTTAAATGTTAATTGCATATCCTTTAATGGACGTAGTAGTAAACCTAAGCATTTGGCTGTTCGTCATGTCTGGGCAAGTTTTACGGTCGGCACTTAGCCATTGCTTTCTAAACGAACAGCAGCCATACCATTTAATAAAAACCTAAAGTACTGCAGTCTGCTGGCAAATCGCCCACAGCTGTGTTTTGAACGTGATATGCTGGATTACAAACTGCGTCCGTAACCCTTTCACCACGGAGGTACCCTGATATCATACTGTCTTTTATATTGACCCAGAGATAATCTGTTATCACAGTGTCTTTGATATTGACTCTGAGATATCATGTTATAATAGTGTCTTTGATATTGACACAGAGATACCATGTGACAACAGTATCTTTGATATTGACACAGAGATACCCTGTCATAACAGTATCTTTGATATTGACACAGAGATACCATGTGACAACAGCATCTTTGATATTGACACCGAGATACCCTGTCATAACAGTGCCTTTGATATTGACATGGAGATACCATGTTATCACATTGTCTCTGATAATGACACAGAGACACTCAGTTATCACATTGTCTTTGATATTGACACAGAGACACTCAGTTATCACATTGTCTTTGATATTGACACAGAGACACTCAGTTATCACATTGTCTTTGATATTGACACAGAGACACTCAGTTATCACATTGTCTTTGATATTGACACAGAGACACTCAGATATCACATTGTCTTTAATATTGACACAGAGACACTCAGTTATCACATTGTCTTTGATATTGACCCAGAGACACTCAGTTATCACATTGTCTTTGATATTGACACAGAGGTGGACAGACGGTGTTCGGCACGTCAATCGACGACATCCTGCCATCTGTCGGAGTGACACCTGCCAGGAGCGTCTACGACTTCTCCAACGCCGTCCCGGTGAGTGATCATCATCATCATCATCATCATCATCATCATCATCATCATCATCATCATCATCATCATCATCATCATCATCATTATCAAGTGTCATGCCGATAAGCGAGGGCGGTCATCTGACACGATCACAGGAGTCGTGGATCAGTTCAGTGTTCTTGTCTCGACCATTCTTCGTCGCCAAGCTATCCAGGTATTTACTTCTCTTCCTTTCCCTTGTTCTTTTCCCCTTAGTCTTGCTAATTGTTACCAAGTTCTCCAGTGTATTTCTTCCCATCACGTGTCAAAAAAATTGTGACGTAAGTGAATAAAATGGGCCCTAAATAATCCCAGTCGAGACCAGCATGGCCGAATGGATAAGAGGGCTGATTCTTAAACATCCGGTGTGCTAATACCGAGGCAGTGGGTTCAACCTGTTGGGTACTGAGTGATATTTATGTGTTGTTCTATACGTATTTCCTCAGATCTGTGTTAGTTTTTGTGTATGCATTAATGTTAATGTGTTGTTCTATACGTAATGTATCAGATCTGTGTAAGATGTTGTTTATGAATTAATATTAATGTGCTATTCGACACGTGATTTATCAGATCTGTGTAAGGTTTTGTGTATGAATTAATATTAATGTGTTATTCTACACGTGACTTATCAGATCTGTGTAAGGTGTTGCATATCAATTAATGTTTATGTATTGTTCTATACATATTTAATTAGATCTGTGTAAGGTGTTGTGTATGAATTAATGTTGTCCAATACGTATTTCCACAGATCGGAGTGATAGCGCCGGTGGATGGTCCCTGCTATTACAGCAACACGACACTGAATCTTGGACAGACCATTGGTGATCTCAACACAATCAATGTAAGCGTGATCTTACTTGAAACTGAATGTAGAAGGGGAACAAGAAAACATCAGAAATAAACACGAATTTAATAGTAGTCAAAACAAAGAAAATATTCATAGATAGAAGACATTAGAAATAACAACAAGTTACTGCATGTCCATTACAGGACGCGACAATCAACCCCCATCATTTCTCGAATGTTTGTTATTTACTTGGCAAGTTTATGTTATGTAGTTTGCAATTGCTTTCTGAACAATCGACGTACATACCATTATATGAAATACCAGCGCAAGACAGCCTGCTTCCAAATCGCCTGCAGTTGTTCTTCACATGAGGTAAGCAGGATTGCAAACTGCGACCGTAACACCTTCGCCACAGAGCCGGTAATTAGAGATAAACACAAATAGAATGATGAGCGAAACAAATAGAATGATGAGTGAAACAAATAGAATGATGAGTGAAACAAATAGAATGATGAGCGAAACAAATAGAATGATGAGCGAAACAAATAGAATGATGAGCGAAACAAAAATAATGATGAGAGAAACAAATAGAATGATGAGCGAAACAAATAGAATGATGAGCGAAACAAATAGAATGATGAGCGAAACAAATAGAATGATGAGCGAAACAAATAGAATGATGAGTGAAACAAATAGAATGATGAGTGAAACAAATAGAATGATGAGCGAAACAAATAGAATGATGAGTGAAACAAATAGAATGATGAGCGAAACAAATATAATGTCCCTAGAAATGTTCACTAGCGAAAAAATATATTGTCCCTAGAAATGTGAACTAGCGAAACAAATATATTGTCCCTAGAAATGTGAACTAGCGAAACAAATATATTGTCCCTAGAAATGTGAACTAACGAAACAAATATATTGTCCCTAGAAATGTGAACTAGCGAAACAAATATATTGTCCCTAGAAATGTAAACTAGCAAAACAAATATATTGTCCCTAGAAATGTGAACTAGCGAAACAAATATATTGTCCCTATAAATGTTAAAGTGGAGAGTGGAAAAGAAGAAGTAACAAAGACATTTATGATCTGTTTAAGTCCCCGCTAATCACTGGTATCATGAAGGCTAATAGACTACAATGGCTGGGGCATATAGAAAGAATGGAAGGTAATAGGGAAACAAAACTCGCTTACACTCAGGAAATAAATGACCGTAGACCCCGAGGTAGACCAAGAAGGCGGTGGAGAGATAATACATGTACAGACCTACAAGCACTTGGAATCAACGACTGGCAAGAGAAGGTCCACCAGAGAGACGAATGGAGACGGATTGTATTTGCAGCAAAGAACCTCAATGGCTCGGAACGCTGAAGAAGAAGAAGAAGATAAATGTTAACTAGCGAAACAAATATATTGTCATTAGAAATGTTAACTAGCGAAACAAATATATTGTCCCTAGAAATGTTAACTAGCGAAACAAATATATTGTCCCTAGAAATGTGAACTACAAATCACAACCAATATATCTAATGATTTCATGTATAACTAAATAAAACAAAGAGATGTGAAAAATACAAACAGCAATAATTATAGATTTTTGTGGGGAAGGGGTAGCAAAAACGATTAGTAATCCCGCATACCACGTTCAAAATCAGCTGCTTGGTATTTATAAGCAGACCGACTTGTGTTGATTTGTAATAACGACATGAGCGTCGTTCGTTCAGAAAGTAATAATAAGCTTTTGAACGTAAACTCATCCAGTAAATCACAAACAGACAAAATATGCTGGGATTGACTCTGACAGTGGTGTAATGGATATACAGTTAACTAAATTAACAGCGATGAACAAAATAAATATTATGTCATCGTCATCAAGTGCCGTGCCGATAGGCGTTAGCGATTATGGTTTGCCATCTCACACGGTCAACAGTGTCTGGAATCAGGTCTGTGGTCTTGTCCCGACCGTGCCATGCTGCCAAACCATCAGAGTATTTATCCATTTGTCTTTCTCTTGCTCTCTTCCCATCAAGCTTGTCAGTTGTCACTACATTTTCAAGTCCATTTCTCCTCATAAAATGTCCAACACATCTTGACTGCCTACGTCTCATTTCTCCAGTCAATCTCCGTTTTTCTTGTGTCTCTTGAAGGACTGTCTCGTTTGATTTTCTTGCCGTCCATAGTAGTCTTTATATCTTATATATAAAAAAGACTTGTGCGTATGTATCTCTGTATGTATTTATGTATCTCTGTCCGTATGGCCTTTATTTGTTCGCGAACGGCCCATCCGATTGAGATGAAATTTTCTACACGCCTTCCTTTCATTCCAGAGCTGACAACTGTGATATTTTGTTAGTGTGAAATCGCCTGCTTACTCAGTATTATTTCATTTTTCATTTTTCATCATAATTTCATATATTTCAGGGGACCTAACTCTGTAAAAGTTATTTCAAGGGGCATAACTTTTCTGTATAACTTATAGTCATATTGTGGCATCGTTTTCAAAGATTTATAAACTCTTTGTCCATAGTTATGTACCGGCATATGAGTTATAATAAATAATGATACAATCTGTAAGGCATTTTCAAAGTTTTCATAAAAATGATGCACAATGCATAACATTGTAACTCATCTTTTTTTGCTTAAGAAGTTACTGTAGTCATGCAGGTGATTAGAAAGAGTTTTCATTAAAAATAATGGATGGTGTGTAGAAGAACGTTCTTTTAAGTTACTTTTTTTGTTGTATGAATTTAATGAAGCCGGACAGGGTCAGGCAGACAGATAGACAGACAGATAGACAGTCGGGAACGGGAACTTATATGACTACTTATATGAATTAAATGAGATGCTCCACATCAGGAGCTGGGAAATGCCGGGCCGGGTCAGACAGACAGACAGACAGACAGACAGACAGACAGACAGTCGGTAACGGGAACGAGAACTTATATGACTACTTATATGAATTAAATGAGATGCTCCCCACCAGGGTCTGGGCGAAGCCGGGCAGGGTCAGCTAGTTTTTCTATAAAATAAACCCTATTTTTCACGGCATGTAGATGTTTCTCAACTTGTCTGTTAATTGTATGTGCCGCAGACAAAACAATCTCATATCATTAGTTTATTGACTGACTGACTGGCACCTTGCCGTCTTTTCAGACGATAGTTTGTAAAATGGGGTTATCTCTCCATAACACAACGCCTGGGTTGAATTTAGAGACCATGTGTTGCCCATGCAGCATGATCCCTATCTCGGCTTGTCTAGTTTACTCCAGAGGAAAGGTGACACCAATACGTCTAGAACAATACAAGCTGCAGAAGCTGCCGGATCAGCAAAGCAATTCTCTAACTGTCCGCCTGCCGGAGCTTCGATCCTAGACCAGTTACTAACCAAGGCTTAGGGCCTGGTCTGCCCTGCCATGACAATTAGTCTTTAGGTTGCATTTCCTCATACCAGGATAAGGCAGACCCTTCCAAATGCGCTCTTCAGCCCGAAGCCGTTGGCACAATGTGGGCTGTCGGGTTTGGTAAACGCCGCCCAACATTCGGCGCTGACAGAAACAGGTAGTACCGTCTACTGTCATAGGGTAGCTCAGTCATATCATTAGTTTATTAAACCTGTAGCATTTCAGTTTGTTATGTCCTGTGTGGAGTCTGCCACTTGTCCGCTTCGGTGGAGTTTGACAGCAAGATGTAATAGCACGTCTCTTTAACTTCTAAGAAATTTTCAGGCAATCGACTCGTGAAAGAAAATTAGATGTTATTATTGAAAAGTTTTTGAAGAAAACCTAACTTGAATTCAAGTCATTCATCATCATCATCATCATCATCATCATCATCATCATCATCATCATCATCATCATCATCATCATCATCATCATCATCATCATCATCATCATCATCATCATCATCATCATCACCACCACCACCACCACCATCATCATCATCATCATCATCATCATCATCATCACCACCACCACCACCACCACCATCATCATCATCATCATCATCATCATCATGATCATCATCATCACCGTCTTCCACTTTTGTTATCAAGCGTCGTGGGGATGAATATTTAGCCTTCCAGCGCCCGATGGGTAGCATTTGATAGTGTCATTCCGTGTGATTGTACAATGTCTTTGATGTCGTAATTTTCATCTCAGATGTCCTTGTGCCCTCGTATAAATTCTTCGCTAATGTAGATCCAGTGCTGGTTGTTGATGGTGTTGCATTCTAACATGATGGCAGAACCATTTGATCTTTTGTCTTACAATATATATGGCACAAGGTTTATTGATTCCACTCTTTGTCTGATACGGAAATTTCTTACTCGGTCGCGGATAGTAAGTTGGCAGATCTTCTCAAGAATCCCACCTCACAGGTATTGATTTGCGAAAATGTGATTTGCATAATGTCCAAGTTTGACATGTGAAATATAGGGTTGGTGCGTACACTTGATTTATTATCTGTCATTTTGCGAACATGAGTATATTTGGAAGTTTAAGTCTGTTTGATAGTTTATATATAAGCGCACTTTTATTTTGACATCTAATTTCGATTTCTCTGTCTCTTCTACCATCTTCTGTGATCATAATTCCAAGATATTAGCATTATATAAAGTGTTTCAGAGGTGTGCTATTTATCAGTAGAGTTAGACATGTCAACATTGTGGATATGCTTGCAGATCTACAAATTGATGGGAAAGACATTAGACTTATAAAAAACATATATTGGAAACAACAAGCTGCCATAAGGATTGATAATGAAGTAGGACAATACCAACCTATTAAGAGAGGTGTTAGGCAGGGATGTGTAATGTCTCCAGATCTTTTTTCCCTATACAGTGAAAATATTTTCAGAAATGTAGAAGACCTAAATGGAATCAGCATTGGAGGACGAAACATAAATAACATTAGATATGCAGATGATACAGTATTGATTGCAGACAATGCACAGGATCTACAACAATTAGTAGACGCTGTTGTTGTACACAGTGAGCAGCTGGGGTTGGAATTAAATTGTAGGAAGACACAGGTTTTGGTCGTCACTAGGAAGAACGAAGTACCACAATGTAATATACAAGTAAATGGGAATATTCTTCAACAAGTGAATCGGTTCAATTATCTCGGAACAGTCATAACATCTGATGGCAGATGCCTTGAAGAGATTAGAACAAGAATCGCCATTGCGAAAGTAGCCTTTAGCAAGATGAAAAACATTCTGACCAATAAAATGATGTCAATTGAAACGAGAAAAAGAGTGTTGAGGGGATACATAGAGCCTGTTCTTTTGTATGGATGTGAAACTTGGACAATGTGCAGTCAAGCAGAAAAACATCTGATGGCTTCAGAAATGTGGTTTCTGAGGAAAATGCAAAGAATACCATGGACAGATAGAAAAACCAATGACCAAGTACTACAAGAGACAAATGAAAATCGTAGATTGATTAGAGAAATTAGACGTAGACAGTCAAAATTTTTTGGACATGTTATGAGAAGAAATGGACTGGAGAACTTAGTGACAGCTGGCAAGATCGAAGGGAACAGACCAAGAGGAAGACCGAGAGGAAAATACCTGGATGGCTTGGCCACATGGCATGGACGAGACAGGAACACTGAGCTGATCCACGACTCTGGTGATCGAGTGAAATGGCGAATCATGACCGCCCACGCTTTCCGGCATGGCACATGATTGATTGATTGAAGTGGACTAGGAGATCTGAAAACCTGATTACTTCAGTCTTCTTCATTGTAATGATAATTAATCACACTTTCCAAGTTTCTAAACAAAACTGTCACAACAATATTTCAGAACACACAAATACCCGCAGTTGATGCCTTGCCACTGGACGGTACCGCCGTTCCCTTGTCGCCCAATGAGGCCCAGGGCATTTTCACAGCCTATCCTGCCTTACAGACCGCGTGTGAGGGACGGGAAATTGTGCCAACATTCCCACAGGGAGGTACGTCAGTCTGTCTGACTGTCCGTCTGGTTGTCTGACTGTCTGAAAATTGATCTATAGATCCGTAAGTCGGTTTGTCTGTCTTTCTATCTCTATATGTCTGCCTGTCTGTCTGTCGATTGATCTACTGATCCGTTTGTCAGTTTGTCTGTCTGTCTGTTTGTCTATCTACCTACCTGCCAGACATTCTGTCTGTCTGTGTGTACGTCCGTCTGTCCGTGAATCTGTCCACACCTTCGGCTGTCTGTTAGTATATCTGTTTGTCTCTTTGTCGATAGTCGGTGTGTCTGTCTATCTGGCTATATGTCTGTCTATCTGGCTATATGTCTGTCTAACTGTTGTCTGTCTGGCTATTTGTTGTCTATCTATCTATCTATCTATCTATCTATCTATCTATCTATCTATCTATCTATCTATCTATCTATCTATCTATCTATCTCTATCTGTTTGCATGTCTGTCTATCAATAGATCCACATATCTGTCGGTCGGTTTGTCTGTCTGTTTATCTGTCTCTGACAGTCTGTCTGTCTATCTGCCTGCCTGCCAGACTGCATGTGTGTCCATACATCCGCCCATTCGTCTGTCTGTCTGTCTGTCTGTCTGTCTGTCTGTCTGTCTGTCTGTCTGTCTCTCTGTCTGTCTGTCAATCCATCCTCTGTGTAATGTAAACCAGCACCTTTTCTATTCTGCCACCTGCATTGTATTGCCATTATCAAGACGTAGACATCTCTTGCATATTGACACCCTCTTCTCAGCATAACTGCAATCCCCACATGAGCCAGTTCTGCTCATCCGCTGGTATATCCCAAACTTTCTTCAATGTTCATCGTCGTCTAAGTCCTCCCCTGCCACTTCTTCTTGCAACCATGCCTGCCAACTCTGTTCTTCCTGACCTATTGTTTCCAGTTGCGTAACCAGGTTCTCGCGTTTGGGGGTGTGTATAGTGCAGAAGAACAGATAGATCATAACGGCTTGGAGAGAATGGTGCTGCAGGGAGTGACCAGAGGATCTGACTGACATCCAGGACCACATACAACCAGACTGCCAGTGGTACCAATCGTATTAGAACTCTTCGCCGGCTGTTGAGGATGAGGATGGAGAACGTAGGGGAATGCCTCAAGTAATCTGATGTAGGTTCTTGGCTCAACTGAAGTTAATGTTAAAGGGAGCTAGCAGTTAAAGTAGTGACATGACATAGAAGGTGCATTTTTAATAACTGCAATTTTTGAAAAATTGCCGTTCCAAATTTTGTATTCATCATCTGTGGAGTTCATGCAACATAATATGTAAATTTTTTAAAAAGCTTGGAACGGCAATATTTTCAAAAACTGCACAGTCATTAAAAATACATCCTGTATTTAAAACCGGGCCCGGAATACCCTTTGCAGGGATAAGTGATCTTACTCAGGCTGATTGTATAGGCAATTTTACGTTCAGTAGCTTAAAATTGCATTCTGAACTAGAAGTACCGTTCAAGTTCATCTCACTTCTGTAGGGAATAAACCGACAGCACAGCCATCACCGTAAGGCGAGTAAGAGCGAGCGCTCTTAACCTTACAACCACGGCGGCCCCTTGGATAACATTTATCCTACATTTCTCCTAGGCATTGCTGTTAAAAAATAAGATACAGGGGTAGTAATGACACCCGCTACAACCCCCTCTCTAGCGACGCCACTGCCTTTATGTTTCTTCTATAGCACGATCTCATATTAACTCTTTTACCATCTCCAGCCGTCCCAGTGGCATTCACTGGGCCCACAGACATCATTCAGGTGTTTACGCTAAACTCTGCCGCTAATCTGACAGTTCGTCGGCCACCGAGAAGCAACCAACGAGACCATCATCGAGGGCACGATAGCGGCAGCCGAGACCGAGATGATAATCGACGCAAAAGTCACAGACGTCAAAGACATGGTTAGGCTCGACTTGACGTCGGGTACTCACAGACAGATAGATAAATTGTCCGTTCGCGGAATTATGATGTTTGGCGTAACGGAACATGTATGTCGTGAATTTGACATTGTAGAGGATAAACTATAAGATTGAATGTTAGTATTCATATTTCATTGGTGATTTATTTGTGTTCTATTGGTGTTTTATTGGCAGGGGTGTTTTGAGTGTGGGGGAGTGGGGGGGGGGGGCTGTTGGTATTGCCTGGTATACTTGTTCAGATGAAGTGTGTGTGTGGTTAGATTGTAGGTGTGAATGGAGAAGATGATGATGTTTGAGATGATGATGATGATGATGATGCTGATAACTATGATGATGATGATGATGATGATGATGATGATGATGATGATGATAGGGAAGAAGAAGGAGGAGAAGCAGGAAATGAGGAGGAGGAAGAATAGGAGCATTATGATAACAATAATAATAATAATGAGGAGGAGGATGAGGAGGAAGGGGAGGTAGAGGAAAGGATAAGGAATAAAAAGTGTCTAAAGATCATAATAATAATTATAATACAAATAATAATTGTATTAATAATGTATCCTCTAAAAGTACTGGAGAGTTTTGGTCATAAACCATAACTTTATGAAAGGAAAATCCCAACTGCACCTCCACGTGGTAGAGGATGGAAACACACCACGGTATGGCTAACACAGCTCTGGGGACCGAGTATCCACCGGAATAAGTGGACAACTCTGCAGCTGAGCAGAGCAAGGCACTCACTTGTCCTGGCAGTCGGAAATGGCTGTCAAAGGCAGAGTTAAAAGACCACTATGTGAATTGATTGATTGATTGATTGATTTAGGAACCGACATCACAGCATTCAGGACATTCCCATAAGCGCCCCGTCCCCATCCTCAGCAGCCAGCGAAGAGTTCCAACACTAATAGTTCCAGTAGCAATCTGATTATATGTCCGTCTCGCCTTTCCTCCGAGCGCCGAGCGTCGGCCAGATCCCCACATTATCTTCCCAAGATTTCATGGCGACACACATTTCAGAAATAGTGAAAGACGTTAATGGCTGTCGTAGGACATCCTCGTCCGATAGGGACAGTCATGGGCCACAGGTGACACCAGACCATCATCCAGCTACTGATGTCAAAACTAAAACTATAACTAAAGTAAATAAATTTAGAGTAGGAACATGGAATGTTAGGACACTAAATGAGCTAGAAAAGTTAAAAATTATTCTAATAGAAATGGAAAACATGAAAATGAATATACTAGGCATAAGTGAGATGAGATAGAAGGGATCTGGCAAAATTATAACCGACAAACACACAATAATGCATTCTAGAGGGGACACACATGAAAAAGATATAGGAATAATATTTGATGAAAAAACAACCAAATCTATGAATGGATACTGGTGTATTTCAAATATAGTTATAATGGTCAAAATCAAAGGCAAACTAATAGATATAAATATTATACAAGTATATGCACCAACAACAAGCAACACTTTTACGATGAAGTAGAAATGGCAACAGCTCAAATTGGATCACAAGAAATAAAAATAATACTGGGAGATTTCAATGCAAGAGTATGAAAGGGCAAAATAAGGGATATAGTGAGGAATTACGGTTTAGGTACAAGAAATGAAAGAGGAGAGAAACTAATAGAATGGGCAAATATTAATGATTTGATAATTGTAAACACATGGTTTAAACATCATAAAAGACGACTATACACATGGAAAAGCCCTGATATGAAAATAAGCAATCAAATTGACTACATACTTCTTAATAAAAAGATTTAGAAATATATTAATTAATGTAAAGACAATGCTTGGTGCTGACGGTAATAGTGATCATGTACCACTATGTGGACAAATAAAAGTAACATTAAAGAGAAAGGAAAAATGGTTAAGAACATGAGACTTAATAAAGTCGTTCTGAAAGTGGACAAAGAAATTCAAGAACAATACAGAGTTATTGTGAAAAATAGGTACAATGCAATAGCTAAAATACAGAGTATAAATGAACAATGGGAAATGTTAAGGGACTCAATAAATCAAACTAGCAAAGAAATATTACCAGAGAGAAGCCAAAAAGCTAAGAACAAATAGACGAATGAATAAATCTTAATGCTGATGGACAAAAGAAAACATAATAAAATGACAAACAAGAGTATGCTAAGATAAATAAAGAAGTAAGAGATAAATGTGTGAAGGCAAAAGAAAGTTGGATAAACGAGCAATGCAAAAAAAAAAAAAAAATGAATTAAATCCATTAAAGATTAAAAAAAAAAAGTATGAAGTATGCACAGACAAATCAGTGAGCTCACAGGAAGAAAACTAATAATAAATACAGGGTGTGTGAAATCAAAAACAGGAAACATATTATTTGAGGAAGGTGCTATAATGAAGCGGTGGAATGAGTATTTAAGAAAATTATATAATGGAGAAAGGGAAGAATTAACAGAAGAAAGTAACTTAGAAGGCCCAACTATTCTAAAAGAAGAATTCGCTGACGCTATGAAACATATGAAGAAAGGAAAAACAGCTGGGCCAGATGAAATCACAGTAGAAGAATTAGAAGTATTGGGAGAATTTGGGGTAGATATATTAATTAACCAAAATGCTGAATGATATTTACAAAAGTGAATATTTACCGTGCGATATAGCAATACCAAAAGAGACCAGGAGCAATTGAATGCGAAGTTTTTCGTACAATTAACCTCATAAACCATGTCACTAAGCTTCTACTCAGAATTATAATGAGAAGAACAAGAAAGAATATAAAAATGGAAATTAGTGAAGAATAGTATGGCTTTATGGAAGAAAAGGGTACAAACAATGCAATATATATATATATATATATATATATATATATATATATATATATATATATATATATATATATATATATATATATATATATATACTTATATATATCATATCAGGGGTGTTACCTTTCCTCTGGAGTGAACTAGGCAGGCCGAGAGAGGGATCATGCTGCATGGGCAACACATGATCTCTATATTTTAGCCCAGGCTTTGTGCTATGGAGAGGCAATAACTCCATCCCTGGTCTTAACTGGTCTCGGAATCAAAGCGAGAGGCAACTGTTACGGGTTATAAGTCCTTGTCAGTTGGCGTAGACATGGGGCGCCACGCGTTGCCTCTGACGGTGGGAGACACCTATAGGTGTCACTGATCAGCTACCACCCGCCTCAAGCTGGGCAGCCCCCAGCCAATTGGGTGCTGATCCGCCACAGCCTGCCTGCTTCAATGGGTGCTTGGGGCTAGGACAAAATCTGACTCGCAGGCTGTAAAACCAATGCACCAGGTACAAACAAAAATAAAAATAGAAACCTCAAGCTACGGCTTGCAACCTGGAACGTGAGAACCATGTGTCCAGGATTTTCCACTGACTTGACCAATATTGACGATGTGAGAAAAACGGCTGTGATTGATGCCGAACTCAATCGTCTTAACATTGATATTGCTGGCCTGCAGGAGACTCGCCTCGCTGAGGAAGGGTCACTCAGGGAAAACAACTACACCTTTTTCTGGAAGGGTAGAGGGCAGGCAGAAAAAAGGCAACACAGTGTGGGCTTTGCAGTGAAGAATTCGCTACTGGGAATGATTGAAATTCCAGCAGGAGGAAATGAAAGACTATTGTCCCTGCGCTTGGCAACCTCTTGTGGGTTTGCCACCATTATTACTGCATATGCACCGACACTCGATTCCTCTGATGATGTGAAGGATTTGTTCTATGAGGAGTTAGACTCCGTGATCAAGGCAGTTCCAAAATCTGACTACATTTATATGCTCGGTGATTTCAATGCTCGTGTGGGCAAGGACTCGAGTTCATGGCCAGTGTGCCTTGGAAAATACAACATTGGTCGCATGAATGAAAATGTGCAAAGGCTGCTGGAGCATTGCACCAGTAATGACCTATGTATTACAAACTCTTTTTTTAAAACAAAAGAGATGCATAAGGTCACATGGAAACATCCAAGATCCGGCCATTGGCACCAGCTGGACTTCATCATCACACGGAGACAACATCTGAACCATATATCATTGACTCGTAGTTACCACAGTGCTGACTGTGATACGGATCATTCTTTGGTTGTTGCAAGGGTTAGACTGAGACCAAAGAGAATCTACACAGCTAAACACAAATCTAGCCCCAGGATTAATATTATTAGCACTCATGATCCTGAAAAGTGCTTTCAGTTTCAACAGCAACTTGAAGACGCTTTCACTGATACACCAGAAAATTGTACAGTAAATGAAAAGTGGGGTCAAATTAAGGAAACTCTTTATAAAACTGCTGTAGGGATTTACGGCACTGTGGATCATAAGAGGCAGGACTAGTTTGCGGCCAACAGCGAGACTCTGCAGCCCTTGATTGATAAGAAGAAGAAAGCTCTCTTAAGAAACAAGGAAAGACCAACGCGTAACACTCTGAGAGAGCTAAGGCAAGCTAGGAAGGATGTGCAAAAGGCTGCCAGGCAGTGTGCAAATGATTATTGGATCAAGTTATGTGAGTCCATTCAAATCGCAAGTGATAAGGGAGACATAAGAAGCATGTATGAAGGAATAAAGAAAGCCTGTGGTCCAGTGATCAAAAGAAGTGCACCATTGAAAACCTTGACTGGAGAAATCATCACTGACAAGAAACGGCAGATGGATAGATGGGTAGAGCACTATTTGGAGCTTTACTCAAGTGAGACCAAACTAGCGGATGATGCCCTCAACGCCATAGAGGCTCTACCAACTCTTGACCACCTGGACACACTTCCCACCATAACAGAAGTTAAGTGTGCTATAAATGAACTTGCATCTGGCAAGGCTCCAGGTAAGGATGGGATTCCAATAGAGGTTATCAGGAGTGGGCAAGACACACTCGCTCTACAGATCCACCAGCTAATAGAGCTATGCTGGCGTGAAGGACAAGTCCCACAGGATTTCAAAGATTCAAGCATCATAACACTGTACAAGAACAAGGGCGATCGGAGCGACTGCAACAACTATAGGGGTATCTCACTTCTGTGTATTGTTGGAAAAGTATTTGCCAGAATTGTTCTGCGCAGACTTCAAGTCCTAGGAGATCAAGTCTACCCCGAATCACAGTGTGGCTTTCGACAGAACCGGTCTACCACTGATATGATATTCTCATTGCGACAAATGCAAGAAAAGTGCCGTGAACAGAATCAACCACTGTCTATTGCCTTCATCGACCTCACAAAGGCATTTGATTTGGTCAGTCGTGAGGGTCTGTTCAAGGCACTAAAGAAGATTGGCTGCCCACCAACTCTTCTGTCCATTGTGAAATCGTTCCACACAGGCATGAAGGGTATAATCAAGTTTGATGCTGCAACTTCTGAAGAATTTGAAATCAAGAGTGGAGTTAAGCAAGGTTGTGTACTAGCTCCCACCCTCTTTGGAATATACTTTTCACTTCTACTGAAATATGCATTTCATGATCAGGATGGTGGTATATACATTCACTCACGCTCAGATGGCGGCCTCTACAATGCTCAGAGATTGAAGGCTAAGACCAAAATTAGGAGGGTACTGATCAGAGAGTTGCTTTTTGCAGATGATGCTGCAGTTACGACCCACTCTGAGGAAGAATTGCAATGTCTACTATCTGCATTCTCCAATGCTTGTTCTGAATTTGGTTTAACAATTAGCAAAAAGAAGACACAGATTATGTCACAAGGTGCACATGGGGTACCATCAATCTTTATTGACGACGCCGAACTAGAGATAGTAGACCATTTTACATATCTAGGATCAGTGGTAAATAGAAAATTATCTCTAGATCAGGAAATCAACATCCGGATTGGTAAGGCAGCAACAACAATGAACAGGTTAAGAAAAAGAGTCTGGGAGAACAGGAAGCTTACTGCCAAAACAAAAGTCCTTGTCTATCAAGCCTGTGTCCTTAGTACTCTTCTCTATGGCAGTGAAACCTGGACAACTTACTCACACCAAGAAAACAATTTAAACAGCTTTCATATGCGGTGTCTGCGAAGAATTCTTGGTATTAAGTGGCAAGACAAAATCACAAATACTGAAGTATTGGAAAGATCAGGTTGTGTGACAGTTTATTCCATGCTCAGTCTTCGTAGACTTAGATGGATAGGACATCTTAGGAGGATGGATGATGGTAGAATACCAAAGGATATCTTTTTTGGTGAATTACAGATGGGTAAGAGATCTCAGGGTCGGCCTCTACTACGATACAAAGATGTGTGTAAGCGGGACATGATTGATATAGGCATTGATAATGCACATTGGGAGCAAGTCGCCGCTGAACGTGTTGCATGGAGGGCAACTATCAGAAATGGAATAAAGACAAAGGAGAAAATGATTGCAGATAAAGCACACACAGAGCGTGAGAGACGTAAGATGGTGCAAAATGGTGGTAATGACCATGTTTTCACATGCATCTACTGTGGGCAAACATTTGCAGCAAGAATTGGCCTTACCAGCCACACTCCCCACCACCATGGGTCGTAGTTATTAAGCCTTTTTGAAGCACAATGTACCAAACTATCGTCTGTCAAGACGGAAAGGTGCCACTGATGATGATGAAATAATATATATATATATATATAACCAACACTAATAGAAAGGTCAATAGAGAAACAGAGAGACACATATTTATGCTTCATAGATTATACTAAGGCATTTGATAAAGTAAAACGTAAAACATGATGAGCTGATTAAAATGTTGGAAGATATCAACATTGATGGGAGAGATTTAAGAATAATAAAGAATATATACTGGAAACAAGTAGCAGCAATTAAAATGGGAAAAAAAGAGGGTAGTTACGAACAGATAAAGCTAGGAGTACGACAGGGGTGTGTCTTGTCACCCGATCTCTTCTCCCTATATAGCGAAGTAATAATGAGATAGATCAAAGAGAAGCCAGGAATACTAATCGGAGGTCATAATATAAACGATAAACGCTATGCAGATGACACAGTTTTGGTGGCGGATAATGCAACAGACCTACAACAATTGTTGGACATTGTAGTAACAGAAGGTGCACAGAAAGGATTCTCCTTGAATATCAAATCAAGAAAACAGTAACAATGGTGATATCAAAGAAAATTAAGACACCAAAATGTGACATAGAAATAGAAGGGGAAATTCTCACTAAACCAAGTGGATTTTAAATACCTAGGGGCACTTATAACATCAGATGGAAGATGTACAACAGAGATTAAGAGCAGAATAGGGCAGGCAAAAGCCGCATTTCAGAAAATAAAGAGTATCTTATGCAATAAGTCGCTATCAATGAATGTAGGAAAGAGAGTGCTAAAATGCTATGTAGAACCAGTTTTGCTGTACGGCAGCAAATCTTGGAATGTAAATGAACAAATTAGGAAGAACTTAGAAGCAATAGAGATGTAGTTTTTAAGACGAATGTTGCGAATTCCTTGGACTGCCAGAGTAACTAAGAACGATTGTCTGAAAGAGGCGAATGAA
Source organism: Cepaea hortensis (assembly GCA_963921405.1). Lineage (NCBI taxonomy): Eukaryota > Metazoa > Mollusca > Gastropoda > Stylommatophora > Helicidae > Cepaea > Cepaea hortensis. The sequence goes on from OY992876.1 coordinate 420,003,354, forward strand.
ACTAGAACATTATATGCAACAATAAGAAAGAGACAAACAGCTTTCTTTGGTCATGTGATGAGAAGAGAGGCATTGAAGAACATCGTGACATCTGGAAAGATCGAGGGGAAGAGAGACAGAGGCAGACCAATAGAAATGATGCTGTACAGATTGAGACGGTGGCTTGGAAGAATATCATCAGCAGAGTTGATCCAGAACACCAAAGACCGAGATCTGTGGAGAGTCATGAACGCCTACGCCATCCGGCAGGGCACTTGATGATGATGATAATGATTAATAATGAGAAGAAGAAGAGGAGGAGAAAAAGAAGAGGAGGAGGAAGAGGAGCAGAATAATAACCAGAACTAAAAATAAAAGGAACATGGAGTTTCATCATTCCTCGTCATACGGAGTTTCGGCTTCGAAATCAGCTGCGTTATAGAACAGCTAGATATAAAAGCTGCTTCAAATGAAATCCTTAAAAGAGTGATAGAAATTACAATAACCACGCCACTGTCTTGTAACTTGTCAATATTTTTGTTAAAATGTCAAGAGTTTTAATCACGTGACATCACGGTGTAGACGAACACGGTGACATGATAAGCACAGTTTAAAGATGGCCTCAGCACTTTTGACATGCACCAAAGAGAAGCAGCGTTCTGTAGTCCGTTTTTTATTTTAAAAATCAGTGAAGTGATGAAACCTATATAAATTCACCAGCAAATGAAGGTCCAGTATGGTGATGCATGCCTGTCAGTCCAGCAAGTGTATGAGTGGAGTAGGAAGTTTCAAAACGACATGACTTCTGTGAAGATGTACAGATGGTGGTGCATGAGTGGTTACACACGCGGCCAAGGGAATTGATTTATACAAGAATCCAAGAACATTTCGGGCTCTGGAAGACTTGCATTGAACGCAGAGGTGACAACATCAAAAATGGTACCTCTGTTCTTTACTTTTTCAGAATATATTCAAACACAATTAAAAAAAGAACATTTACGTTTTTCATTTGAAGACCCTGGCATCTGTGTTGCTCAAGACATATCACACATCATAAAGGCTAGAAATATATGTGTTGTTCAAAACATAGAACATCTAGACTAGCTAGAATTATCTGTGTTGTCCAGGACATAGAACATCTAGAACAGTGGTTCCCAAGCTTTTCAAGCAGAGGACCATATCTACTATTTTCGGTAGTTAAGCGGGCCACAACGTTATAAAATTATAAAAGTCGTGCAATATCATTCTCACCTTTCTTAACTTTCATCAACAAAATTCCAAAACTTTAAAGGTAGTCAGTGTCAGTACTACACTGCAGTCATTTTTGTGGTTTAAAATCAAAAGTACATTTAACAATAAATGTATAATCAGTTTCGAAAATCGCTATTAATGTAATTAATTTACAATTGTAACTATTCTTCATAACCAGTTACTTAAGTTCATATGCCAGTTTATCAATGTTTGGGCACAAATGTGTCGTGCCCAAAGTCATAAGAGCAGCTAGGTTACTGTCGGTGAGTCTGGAACGTTTGTTTTTAATTTTTTTTTTTTTAGTCGCGGTTCCAACTTCACGGCAACGGGTTGTCCCCATATTGCTCCGTTACTGTGATAGTGAATATCACACAAAATGCTCCTCATTGCCCCATGTGAACAATGGAATAGACAGGAGTGTCGGCAAGCCAGCAGCCCGCACAGGTACACTGTGCATAATGCCGCCGCCAGAAAGCCAACACAAAAATCCTCACGAAAAATACAGTTCATTGTCGATGGAAACGGCAGTCACCAGAAAGACTTCATTGATCCGGGTTTTATCCCATATGGCTCGGTCTCTTTCCGCAGAGCGACCCACCGAAAGCGCCGCACAAAATACGAACTCCGTAACTACAGCGACGACTCCCAGGAATCTCCTGAAAAATGCACTCGTGAACCGAAAAGGCAAACCAGTCAATCCAGCAACAGCTGGCCGTCATCGTTTCGAACATGCAGTTCGCGCTAAAACAACCGCGGACAGATACAAAAGCATTCCATGCGAAATTCACAGTTCATAGTGTCGCGCCACGCACTCACTCAGTAGCAGGGCGACGGAACCATAGCCTCCTTAGTCGCCTCTTACGACGTGCATGGTAGGCAACAGTGTTACTATTCTTTGCTTCCCCGTAAGGGCCCCGGCAACACACAGGCGAGTCTGGAACGTTGTTTGTTTGTTTCTTTTTATAACGGTCATTGCGGAAAATGACTGCTCATATCTGTAAGTCGAACCAAAACGACAAATATACCTATGGGCGAATGAACGTATGTGTTCAAATTGTTCGACAGGCAATAGTCGCCAGAATGATATCATATGATTAGCTGAAGGTGAAGCAGGCAGCTCCAGAAATTTACAACTCAGTGCAGCATTGCGTTTCAAATCAATTACTTCGTGCTGAAGGTTTCGCTGTAATTGACAGAGCTTGGCATCAGGAAATACGAACGGATTTATGAAGACAGTTTATTACATTAAATAACGAGGCCTCGCGTGCCACTTTCTGACAGCTGGCGGGCCACAAGTGGCCTGCGGGCCGTGGTTCGAGAACCTCTGATCTAGAACAACTAGAAATATATGTGTTGTTTAAGACATCTCACAGTTAGAACAACTAGAAATATCTGTGTTGTACAGGATGTAGCAGATCTGGAACAACTAAAAATATCTGTGTTGTACAGGATGTAGCAGATCTGGAACAACTAGAAATATCTGTGTTGTCCAGGATATAGCAGATCTAGAACAACTAGAAATATATGTGTTGTCCAGTATGTAGCAGATCTGGAACAACTAGAAATATATGTGTTGTACATAATGTAGCAGATCTGGAACAACTAGAAATATCTGTGTTGTCCAGAATATAGCAGATCTAGAACAACTAGAAATATATGTGTTGTCCAGTATGTAGCAGATCTGGAACAACTAGAAATATATGTGTTGTATATAATGTAGCAGATCTGGAACAACTAGAAATGTCTGTGTTGTCCAGGATGTAGCAGTTCCAGAACAACTAGAAATATCTGTGTTGTCCAGCATGTAGCAGATCTGGAACAACTAGAAATATCTGTGTTGTACAGGATATAGCAGATCTGGAACAACTAGAAATATCTGTGTTGTCCAGGATATAGCAGATCTGGAACAACTAGAAATATATATGTTGTACATAATGTAGCAGATCTGGAACAACTAGAAATGTCTGTGTTGTCCAGGATATAGCAGATCTGGAACAACTAGAAATATCTGTGTTGTCCAGGATGTAGCAGTTCCAGAACAACTAGAAATATCTGTGTTGTTCAAGACATAGAATATCTAGACATACTTGTGTTGTAAAAAAAAAAAAAAAAGAACAGCTAGAAATATCTGTGTTCAAAACATTGCACATTTAGAACAGCTAGAAATATCTGAGTTGCTCAAGACATAGAATATTTAGACCAGTGGATCTCAACCGGTGGGGAATTCCCCCCCCCCCCCCCACCGAGGGAATTTTAGGGTTTCCGGGGGAGGTGGGGGGGGGGGGGAAATAAGATTATTTCAAGATCGCGTTAATACAAGAACCGATTCCTTGATATTGTTTTTCCCTCCATACTTTACAATTCTGTACTTCTCACCCTTCTGAAATTCGTTTTATAACGTAAGTAGACCCGCAAATCACGTTTTATGTAGATGTCTAGACTTGTTCTAGTATGTGTTATTAAATTTAGCTTCCATTTTTACGTTTACTGTGTAGGGGCGGGGGGTGGAGATTTATAGGGAGGAAATACGAAGGGGGGGGGGGGAGAATGAAATTCTGATCATGTGGCGAAGGGGTGCATTGGCTAAACAAGGTTGAGAACCACTGATCTAGACATGTATGTGTTGTTCAAGAAATAGAACAGCTAAATATATATATATGTTGTTCAAAACATGGCACACCTATAAAAGCTAGAAATATATGTATTGATCAAGACATAGACCACTTAGAAATATCGTCGTTGTCCAAGACATATCATATCTACAACAGCTAGAAATATATGTGTCGTTCAAGATATAGAACAGCTGCAAACTACCTGTGTTGTTCAAGACAGTACAGCTATAAATATGTGTTGTTCAGGACATAGAACAGATAGAAATATATGTGTTGTTCAAGACATTGAGCAGCTAAAACAAACATAAATATATGTGTTGTTGAAGCCATAGCATATCTAGAACAGCTATAAATTTGTGTGCTGTTCAAGACATAGAACAGATAGAAATATCTGTGTTGTTCAAAACATAACACATCTAAAGAGCTAGAAGTATTGGTGTTGTTCAAGACATAACACACCTAGAAATATCTATGTATTGCGATGATGACAGTGTTATACGTTACTACAGAACTGTCAAAGTGGGATTTAAATTCCTTACACTGTTTTGTTCATTGGGTACAGAACGTTCAGGTAAAAGTATGCTCCAACAGATCCGCACAATCCCGAGTTGGCTGTTTGCTCAAGGCAAACGTTCAACTCTGTGTTTGCCTTTAGCAGGCCCGGATTTTTGTAGTGGAGACACTCCAGCTGCTGAATGTAAAATAAGTATTGAAACCGGATTCGTATGTATTTAAAGTTGTGGCAGTCGGCCATGTTAGTGTAGGAAATACTACCCAATGTGGAAGCTCTCTGTCTGTCTGTCTGTCTGTCTGTCTGTCTGTCTGTCTGTCTGTCTGTCTGTCTGTCTATCTGTCTGTCTGTCTGTCTCTGTCTGTCTCTCTCTCTCTCTCTCTCTCTCTCTCTCTCTCTGTGTCTATCTCTCTGTCTGTCTCTCTGTCTGTCTCTCGCTCTCTCTCTCTTTCTCTCTCTCTCTCTCTCTCTCTCTCCCTCTCTCCCTCCGTCCATTCATCTATCCATCCATTCACGACAGAATAAACAGGAACAATATTTCATTCCGAGAATAGGACCGAGCAAGTTTAGATATATCCGTGTTAACGTAAATAAACTGGCAAATGTTAGCCAAACTCAGAATTCATTTATACTCTTTGAAGCCTACAGTGTGAACATCTTTAATTTAAACATTATTTCATATAAATAACAATGTGGACTTTACTACGAAAATAAAGTTTTATTCCAAGAATGTAGTAGAGCAAAATGAAGTTTAGAGATATCCGTGTGAATATAAATAAATTGGAAAATGACAGCCAAACTCAGTATTTACTCTTACTCTTTGAGGTCTTCCAGTTAAAGACAGAGTTAACTTCCCGTAAAAAGTGGGGGTGTAAAACCGATTTCCCATGTAGGTAAACTGAATAGGTTTGCATTCATTTTCTCTGGTATTGCAGATTAAACATGGCTAAGGTGTGGTATGTTTGTAGATCCTGTCCAGGGTATCTCATTGTTTCAATATTACGTTGCCAGGGCTGGAGTTGGGGAAGCACTATTAGGTCTCGCGTTGTCATAGATGGTGTAGGATTGGTGTCAAAATGGCATGGTACAATTGCAGTCTGATTATATTCTCTGGTACTCTGTAGACAGAGGCATCAGCGTATTTTTTTTTTTTAACATTTATTCCGTTTGAACTCAAGCGGAGTCCATACATGTGCTTCTAAAAGTTCGTAAATTGAATGAGTGACTGCTAGAAAGGAACGCAGGTTAAGAGATTAACAGCATCGGCTGTGACAATTTCAGTGTTTGACTTAAGTACAATTTCAGTGTTCGATTTAAGTACAATTTCAGTGTTTGACTTTAGTACAATTTCAGTGTTTGACTGAAGTACAATTTCAGTGTTTGACTGAAGTACAATTTCAGTGTTTGACTTGAGTATAATAGTGAAGGTCAACATGGCGGAATGTATAAGAACGCTGACACTTAAACATCCGGTGTGCTGCTGCAGAGGTAGCGGGTTCAGTCCCTACACCGGTTGGACTAAAATGTTGACTTCTATTCCCTGACTTGGTGACGTAAATTACAAGTACCTCAGAAGTCGGAATGGGTTCGCCTGATGACGAGGGACACTGGTAATAGTGAAAGGTAATCCACACGAGAAAATCAGTCCAGTGAGCTAGAAGTATCTGTGTGGACTACGCTTGAGTTCAAAGCTAGCGAATGGTAAAAACATAAAATGCAAATTATTCTGTCTACAGAGCATCAGACGGACACATAATCAGACTGCAACTGGTACCGTCAATATTGGGGCTCTTCGCTGGTAGTTGATGATGAGGACGAAATACGTATGGGAATTTCCCGAGTGTTTTGAAGTCGATTCTTGGCTTAACTCAACTGAACACAATAATTATTTATAAGCGGGCATCTGACCTTCATGCCACTCCACCAAGTGGTCATACTGTAATATCGTTTAAGTGTAAGACAACGAGAGAAAGATCTTTCCATTTTTATGGCATGCCACTGCCGGGAGGCCGGACTCTCTGGCCGAGGGGTTACAACACTTTCTCCGTAATCCCGTTTATCACGCAGTCTCGTAGCGGGGCGAGAGCTGGGAGCGGTTCGATCCCCGCTGGTGACTTGCGGGATAACTGAGCCGGCCGCTCAGAAAGCAATGGCAAACTACTGAGCGTAATCTTGCCAGGAAATCAACATACAGCTGAAAGATGCTGATGTTGACAGCGATGTCCTGTAAAGGATATGCAATACAATTATTTATTTATTTACTGACGGGAGTCAGCACACGAATTGATACATGCCTTGTACATAGCAAGTTGTAGAGAAGCATGATCGCCAACGCCAAACGGCAAAGCACTTGATGATGATGATGATGGTGATGGTACAAGTGATAACGTAACACATACAACTATAACCGCATGAGGAATCACACTTTAATCTCCCATCTATACGGCAGATGTTCTACTTTTCTGCACTGCGCTGAAACTCTGCCTATCTGTCTGTCTGGTTGGCTGGTTGTCTGTCTGGCTGTCTGTCTGGTTGGCTGGTTATCTGTCTAGCTAGCTGGCTGGTTGGCTGTCTGGCTGACTGTCTGGTTATATGTCTACCTAGCTGTCTGGTTGGCTGTCTGGCTGTCTGGCTGTCTGTCTGGCTGTATGGATGTCTGTCTGGCTGTATGAATGTCTGTCTGGCTGTTTGAATGTCTGTCTGGCTGTCTGACTGGCTGTATGGATGTCTGTCTGGCTGTATGTTTGACTGTCTTTCTGGCGGTCTGCTTGTTTCGCAGCTTGTCTGGTTCTCTTTTTGGCGGTCCGTCTATCTGGCTGGCTGTCTGCCTGGATTTATGTCAGGCTCTCTGTCTGGATTTCTGTCTGGTTTTATGTCTGGCTGTCTGTTTGGTTGTCAGTTTGGTTGTCTGGATGGCTGTCTGTCTGTCTGGCTGGCTGTCTGTCTGGCGTTCTGTCTGGCTGGCAGGCTTTCGGTCACTCTGTCTATGCAGGTATACATACATCCATCAATAATATTAATTTTTTTTTTTTTGCATGCCCATTGAACACTTAGTGTAGTCTACATACATACTAATCCTGATGCCCTGGGCTGATTTTCACCGTGCGCTCGCAATTGAGTTGAGTTGAGTTAAGTTAAGAACCGACATCACTGCACCCAGGACATTCCCATACGTGCTCTGTCCCCTCGTTTAACAGCCACCGAAGAGTCATACCAATAATCGTTACCACCGCAATATGATTACAAGTTCTCCTGGTCTTCCCTCCTAGTTTTGAGATTCTTCCAGAACCCCTGCCGATCCCCCGCAATCTCATTCTTTCCATATATGGGTTCTCAATTTGTTCCTCCGTCTTCTCGACCTGGTCTCACAAGCGCATGACCATCTCCCCCCTGTCCATAGGCAATCTACCACCAAGAGATGCATTCCCTGCTAGCCTATCAGCCTGTTCATTCTCCCGCACCTCCGCTTGGCCAGGGCAAAATATCCATACAATTCTCACAATCTGTGACCTCTGAAGCGACGATAGCCATTCCACACGAAACATTCCTTTCTCCACTTTACTAAGCATACTCTTTGAATCCGTAATGAATACAATGTGTGTTGCAGTAGTCTCCTCCAGCCAACGGAATGCCGCTGTTACTGCCTCCACCTCCATTCTCATGCTGGAGGCCGTAGTCTCATAATCCAGACTCTCCTTTTTCAAAACTCGTCCATTAGCCTTTGCAATAAAACCCCAACCACTACGTCTGTTTCTCACCACTGATACCATCGGTGTAGATGACTATGTCGCCTTGATGTGTGTTACTCTGGATCAGCTGTTGCACTTCAAATTCAGTGCGGCCCGCTGCCCATTCCCTACACTCACGACCCAGTGTTATCTTTACCTTGTGCCAGTCCGTCGTGTCTTCAGGACCTTCAACCACACTAGATCACTAGATCACTCACCTGACGTATAGAAAGTTCCGCCTGTGCCATCCAGGACCTGCCTCGTGTTAGTCTATGACCCTTGACTATATCCATGGCTGCAGGCAGCGGGTGATCTCTATTTTCAGCAACTCTCAGGTACCATTTGGCCTGACGGCAATGACGGATAGGCATAGGGTCCGTGCGCTCGCATTGAACACATATTGTAGTCCACATGCATGCTACTCTTGATGCCTGGACTGATTTTTGCGTGTGAATTAGCTTTCCATATTATTACTAATGTCCCTCGCCATCAGATGAACCCACTCCGACTTCTGTGGTACTTTAAATTTAAGTCCCCAATCAAGTAAGAGAAGTCAACATTTTAGTCCAACTATCCGGTGTAGGGCTTCTATATAGGCATCAGCACACAAGAAGTTTTTAATCGAGCGATCTATTCATTCGGCCATGCTGACCTCGCAGCACATTAAACCCGCGTGTCCGTTCAGCAATGACATATGTCTTTGTAGTTACATGTGTCCCTTGATACTTTCGTTCAGAAGTGAGTTAAAGTTACCCAGGACGTTTTAAGGGAAGCCGAGTCGCAAAGACAACTTATCACAAACATCAGAACAAGGCACTCATCGTTTTTATTGGCCACATTATGAGAAGACAAAAATTGGAACATGTTATGACAACCGGAACAATTTGCGTAAAGAGAGATAGGAAACAAGCGTTAGAAGATTCTTGACAGTCTTGTATCATGGCCCGGAGCGGAGTCATCACACGAATTGATACATGACGTCGGAGATAGTAATTTGTGGAGAGGCATGGTTGCCAACGCCAGCCTGCAAGGCACTGCATGATGATGATTTTATCAAAATAGTAGAAGACAGGAATGCATTGGGGAGTCGTGGTCGCTGATGGGTGCTGCAGACAACTTGCCGTCTTAACATATGATAGTTTGTTACATTGTGCTTCAAAAAGACATAATAACTACAACCCATGGCGGTAGCGGATGTGACTGATCAGACCAATTCGTGCAGTAAATGTTTGTCCACAATGGATGCATGTGAACATATGGTCATTTCCACTATCACGCACCATTTGACGTCTCACACGCTCAGCTAGTGACCTATCTGCATATATTGTCTCCTGTTCCATTTAGCATCGACTTGCTTCCAATGTGCATTGTCAATGCATGTATAAATCATGTCCCGCTTACACACATCTTTGTACCGTAGCAGTGGTCAACAATGAGAACTTTAACCCATCTTTCATTAAAAGAAATGTAATCTACTGCCTATATTACTTTTCGGTGTGCGGTGTAGGCCAGGGAGGTCTTGTGTCTGAGGAATTAAACCCTCCTGGCAAGTAGAGTCGCCTCGAACTGTGGAGGTTATGGTGATTTTTCTTCGACCTAAAAACAACAAAACACAAGTAACACCTTACCGAGGATTCGGTAAACAGGATCTACCGAATTGGAACCTGGCATTCTATCCACTCGGCCAGCATATATATATATATATATATATATATATATATATATATATATATATATATATATATATATATATATATATATATATATATATATATAGTTCACAAAAAAAAAAAAAAAGATTTCCTTTTGTATTCTACCATCGTCCATCCTCTTCGTAAGTCCTCTCCATCTAAGTCTACTAGTACTACTACTGTACTATAGCGAATACAACATAAACACCAGACAACGAGAAACCCACTTTTTATAGCCTTCAAGAGAAAAGATACATCTCCTGAAGAGCAGTACCAGGTTCTGAATGTGGGCAAACACATTCCCCCCAAGGATGGGCTGTGTCAATACTTCCAAGTGATGAGACCCATCGTCTGCCAAACCAGGTTTAACATTTGATCAGGGATTATCTGCCCTCGCGCTTGGCGCGTCATTCGTTAGAAATGTTAAGTTCGTTACTGTTGTTTCTCTTTCTCAAATTGTGATTTTCTAGTGTGGTAGGAGCGGTACTTGTAGCGATATGTTGAACCTGTGATAGCTAAACAATTAACCAAGCAATTGCCCAACCAAGAAGTTAACATTCAACCAATAAACAAATCAATTAACCAAGCAATCAACCACTCCACCAACCAAGCAACCAATCAATTACACAGCCAGTCAGTGATCCACTTGCAGTGATGTTTTGATACTGTCATAACAAAACATATAATCAAGCAATCAACCAACAGATATACAAAATAACCAGTCAGAAAATTAATCAGTCAGCCAACAATCAATGATCGAATCAATCAGCCAACTAATAAACTAAACCAAAATCAACTAGATCAAACAGAAATAAACTAAATCAAACAAAATATTAACCAACCAACCACCAAACATGCACGAACTAGCCAATCAATCAGTCAACCAACTAATCAATTAATCATCCTTACAATCAATTAACCAGCCAATCAACAAATCAACCAACCAATAAATCAACGAATCAACTAGCCAATTAATCAATCAGTCAACCAACCACACCACAAATCAACTAACCAAAATTACAACAAATCAACAAACCACCCAACCACCAACCAACCAACAAACCAACCAACCAACCAATACACCAACCAATCAATCAACCAACCAATCAACCAACCACCCAATCAACCATCCAGCTTTTTCCTTCTTTCGTCTTCGTCTTTTTCCTTCTTCCCTCCTTTTCGTCCCCCTTTTCTTCCTCCCCTTCATCATTTTCCCTTCCTCTTCTTCCCTACTCTTCTTCCCTCTTCTTTTTCCTACTTTTTCTTGCATCTCCTCCTCCCCCTTATCATTCTTTGCTCTTCTCTTCCTCCTCCTCCTCCTCCTCATCTTTATAACGACGATATCAGACATTACAGGTATCTTGTTCTTCACGTTTCTGCCGTATCAAGCACCAGTATTCCCCCTTGGTGCAGATCCAGCCAAACTGTCCACCCGTTCGTTTCCCGCCTTTGTCTAGTAGACAAATTGTCTGATCGTTGTAAACCGTGGATAGTGAGGAAGTTTGCTCAATACGAGAACGATCACATATTACCTCTTACTTCTGGTAGGACATCGGACCTCTCTCAACCTGCCTAGTTTACTCCAGAAGAAAGGTAACAGCAATACACCTGGAACAAGACACGTTGCAGAAGCTGCCGGATCAGCAAAGCAATACTCTAATTGTCCGTCTGTTGGTGCTTCAATCCTAAACCAGTTGCCGACCAAAGCTTAGGGATTGGTCTGCATTTCCTCGTACCTGGATAATTCTGGTGATTTCCCAATTTCGCTCCTTCGCTCGAAGAGGATTGTCATATTGTTGAGTGACGGGTTTGATGAGTGTCGTCTAACATTCGGTGCTAACATAAAGCAGGTAGTACTGTCTACTGGCATACGTTAGCTCAGTCATATCTGAATAAGACTTGACAGTTCAATAATTAATACTGTACCAAAATAACCTTGCTGAGAAATTTGAAAACCTGTTTTAAGAATTCATAAGAAGAGGAAGGAAGTTGGTTAATTTACCTATCATGTGTCCATCACCATCATCATCATCATCACCATCATTATCATCATGATCATCATGATCATCATCATCATCATCATCATCATCATCATCATCATCATCATCATCATCATCATCATCATCATGTGCCGTACCGACAAGCGTAGGCGGTCATGTTTCGCTATCATATTATCACCAGAGTCGTGGATAAGGCTCCATGTTCTCAACCACGCCATGTGGCCAAGGGATCCAGACATTGAATTCTCTGTCGTCCCCAGGTTCTTTTCCCCTCAATTTTGCAGGTGTCTCCAAATGTTTGGTTTAAATTTACCTTGACGCCTACATAAATTGTGATGTGTAACTCGCACATAACTATGGTCTCCAACCCAACACACATCGATCCAAATACTGATTTTAGTGTCAATGCGTCCATTTATAATTGACCCACATCCTGAATTCAGATCATCAATGCGTCAGTTTAGCAAACATTACAAACCTAGCTGTATGAATCTTTCGCAAACAACACTTCAGCCATTTCACAAGAGACAGAAAAGAGTTAGGTAAATTGTGTAGGCACGCCAACACACCTCAACCTCTATTTTACTCACATATTTTATGCATTGCCTTACGGACCCCTTCTGGCTCTCCTGTCCAAACAATGAACTCAGGTAAGCATTTGTCGAAAAGCGAAACAGCCAAAATGGGTGTAGAAAAAAAGAAAAAAAAAGCTGGCTTTCTGTAGCCATAGAGGTGTACTGTTTTCAAAGGACTCCGTCGGTTGGTGATCTCGGGCGATTGAAGCGCCTCGTGCGGTCAGTCGTAATTCCGTACAGTTGACAGTTAGTGCTGATGTGTTGGATACACGTTTAGACATTTGTAAAGTTGTGTTTTGCTTGGTTACATAATTCCGGTGACAGTTTTCGGGTTTAGACTAGAATTATAAACAGGTAAAGTATTTTATCCCTTTGTTTTTCATTCGTTTGTTTTTTGTTTTTGTTTGTTTGTTATTTATTCATCGAGCTATTTAGTTATACAGTGTTTTTTGTTTGTTTTTTTACCGTCGAAGATTTTAGTCATATTTTCTTTCTTATTATTTAAAGTTCATCCGTCGAGCTTGTAAATAATATTTTGTGTTTGTGGGTTGTTTTTTTTTTTAAATTTAAAAATTAATCGCTTTCTTAGTCAAATTGTGTGCCTGTGTGTGTGACTGTTTTTTTTTTCTCTTTCAATTATTCATTCGTCGAGCTTTCTTAGTCAAATTGTGTCAGTGTTTTTGTTGTTGTTGTTGTTGTTAAATATTCATTCGTCGAACTTTCTTAATCAAGTTTTGTCAGTGTGTTTTGTTTTGTTTTAAATATTCATCCCTCGAGCTTTCTTATTCAAATGTTGTGATTGTGTTGATATTTTATATTCATCAGTAGAGCTTTATTAGTCAAATTGTGAGTGTTGTTATACTTCATCCATCGAGCTTATTATTCGTATTTTATTTCAATTCATCTGTCGATATTTTTAGTTATGTGGCGAGTTGGAGGTCAGCATGAGAGTTCGTTCTTAAACATCCGGTGTGCTGATACCGAGGAAGGATGTTCAACCCCTACATCAGTCAGTTGGACTCAAATGTTGACTTCTCGTCCTTGACTTTGGGATGTAAATAACAAGTACCTCTGAAGTCGGAGTGGGTTCGCCTCATGGCGAGGGACGTGATAACAAAGAAAGCTAATCCACACGCACAATTCAGTCTAGTGCTACTGAAAGTAGCATGTATGGACTAAGTTTGAGTTCAAAGTGAGCGAGCGCAAACACAAATATATTTTTTTGTTTTTATTCATTCGTCGAGCTTCTTCGTCATATTGTATGTTTTATTTTTTTTTCATTTATCCGTCGAGCGTCTTGACTGATTCATTTCCAAACAAAAAAAAAGTAAGTTTGTACCCAAACAATGGACGACAGAAATTGGGAAGTAGGGGGTGTGTCACAGATAGGACCTGGAAGTTGTTCATATGGTAGCAGACATGTTGTAATATGACGCAATTACAGCATTTCGGAGATATATAAGTCTGTAGCAGATACGGAACCCGCTTAGGTCGATTAATAATTCCATGGTAATGAATAAATTAATCATGTTTTTTGTTTGGTTCCTCATTCCGTTAAAACTCGCCGGCAGCAAGCCGTTTTTTAATCAATCATCATCATCATCATGTGCATGATGTTAAGCGTCATATATCGTCATATTACTTCTCTAATTTTCTATCAAACTACGAAACATGACTTTCTTGGCATCTATAAAGAAGGTAGTTTGCCATTGTAATACTTCTTACCTTTTTATTTCACTATCATCGGGTATGTAATGTTCTTTCAGACAAAAAGAATATTTCAGTGAGTTGAAAGAGACGAAAATTCGGGAGGAACCCACCAGGAGATGTTCTACGCTCATGGATCTACGCAGTCTAAAGTGGGTACCAACATGTGTTGGGAAGTAAAAGACATTGCATCACACACCCGTGTGTGATGTGGTCAATATTGACCTATAAGGAAGATGAGTTGAGTCGAGTCCAGAACCAACATCGAGTCAAGAACCAACATCACAACACTGAGGACATACCCATGTTTACTTCTTACTCATCTGCAACAGCAAGCGAAGACTCCCAGTGCTAATAGTACCAGTTAAAAGTTAGTTGCATAACTTTTACAGGACGTCGCTATCAACTGCAGCATTATTTGGCTCTCTTTGATGTCTGGGCAAGGTTCCGTTCAGTAGTTTGCCATTACTTTATGAACGACCGGCATTCATAGCATTGTAGGGAAACCAACGGAAGGCGGTCTGCTGCTAAATCGCCCGCAGGTATATGTCGAATGCGGTATGCGGGGTTATGAATTGCTTTGTAACCCCTTACCCACAGAGCCGTCAATGGTACCAGTAGCAGTCTGATTATGAGTCCTTCTGGCTTTTATTCGGAGTCCTGAGTGTCTGTACCTAATTGGGGTCATCACAATATGTATAATGCTTCTTAAGGCGTGTATAAAAGGTATTTTAATTTATGTTTCCACGCCTACCGGTCCCCAAAAGGGAGGATAGGCGATTGAACTGTTAAGACTTCTGGAGTGTTTATGCTTGTGACTACGGTTTGCTTACGCATTTTCCTCATGTTGGACTGGTAGTGCATGGATCCGTCTCCCTGCTATTGAGTTGAGTGCGTGGAGCAACACTGTGAACTGTGAATTTCATGTGGAGTGCGTTTATATCTATCGGCGGTCGTTTGTAGCGTGAACTGCATGTTTAGAAAAATGGCGGCCGGCCGGACGCTGAACTAGCTGGGTTGCCTTTGCAGTAATGTGTGGCTGCTGATTTTCTAGTAACTGCCGCTTCCATCGACGATGAACTGTATTTTTCGTGGCGGACTTTTGAATTGGCATTCTGGCAGCGACATTATGCGAAGTATACTTGTGTGGGCAGTTGGTTTCTCGAGACTGCTGTCTGTTCCACTTTTCACATGAGGCAGTGAGCAGTATTTTGTGTGATTATTCACTGGCACAGGAACTGAGAATAATGGTGCGACACTTTGCCGTGAAGTTGGAACCACGACTTACTGACTAAGTAATATGCATTCTCCTTTAATGTTTTCCCAGTCAACAAACGTCAGAAGAAATTGGATGTGTCGGCCGAAAGACGTAAATACCACAGCTGTGCTGTAAAAGGCACGACGCATGTACGTAAAAAAAAACCAAATATTTCGGAGGAAATAATTACACATTATTACCTCAAGGCTAGTGGAAACGGTAGTTTATATACTGACAATATGTCCACTGCGTTTTAACGCCTGTACAATTAGGTAGTTTATTTACTGACAATAAGTCCTCTGTGTCTTAACGCGTGTAAAAGGGTAGTTTGTGTATTGACAATATGTCATATGATTACTATTAACTTTTGATTTACGAGCGGCAAGTAGCACTATTGTTGATGGATATTCCCAAGGATTTTGACACTAGAAGCTGCCAAGTGCAGCGAGAAAGAGAGTGTTAAAGTGTTATATAGAACATATATTGTTTGTAAAATGTGGACGATGGATAATAAGCACACGAGCTGAGAAACATCTAAGGTTTGTGAATGTATGGGTTCTGAGGACAATGTAAAGAATATAATGTCAGGACCAACAAGGAATGAGCTCGTTCATGGAACATTTGAAAACCGTATATTGTTTACAGAGATTAGACCTAGGCAAGAGATTAGGCCGAGTTTAGCCCTAGACGATAGATTAGACCGAGACAAGTAATTAGATAAGATAGATTAGATATAGAGAGATTAGACCGAAGGAGATTATGCCTAGAGAGATTAGATAAAAGAGATTAGACCTAGAGAGATTAGACTAAGAGAGATTAGACCAGAGAGATTAGACCTAGACGAGAGATTAGACCTAGACAAGAGATGACACATAGACAAGAGATTACGTCAGATGGATTAAACCTAGACAAGAGATTAGACCTAGACGAGCGGTTAGATCTAGAAGAGAGATTAGACCTAGACAAGAGATTGCACATAGACACAAGATTACATCAAAGAGATTAAAACTAGACAAGAGATTAGACCAAGACGAGAGGTTAGACCTAGACGAGAGATTAGACCTAGACAAGGGATTAGACTTAAATAAGAGATTAGCCCTAGACGAGAGGTTAGACCGAGACAAGAGATTAGACCTAGAGAGATAAGACATAGGTAAGTAATTAGAACAGAGAGATTAGACCGAGAGAG
Source organism: Cepaea hortensis (assembly GCA_963921405.1). Classification (NCBI taxonomy): domain Eukaryota; kingdom Metazoa; phylum Mollusca; class Gastropoda; order Stylommatophora; family Helicidae; genus Cepaea; species Cepaea hortensis. The sequence goes on from OY992876.1 coordinate 420,019,855, forward strand.
ATAAGCCTAGAGAGATTAGATAAAAGAGATTAGACATAGAAAGATTAGACTAAGAGAGATTGGTCCAGAGAGATTAGACCTGGACTTCTAGTAACACAATATCCCCTGGTCTCTGGGTAGTGAGATCGGACGCCCGTGTGTATTGTTGCGCACGTAAAAACTCCCCTGGCAGTTGGAAATCGAAAAAAGAGTAGCCTAACAGCGCTACAGAGTTCGTGCAAATTTACCCAAAGTATTTCAGGATTCTAGCCGGTGCTACAAAGTTCGTGCACTAAGCTGAGATTCACCGGACTCAGGCTTGAGTTAGGACTAGAACGGAACACTTATGGGTTGCACCCGTGTGCCATGATATGGATCCGTCGACTAAACTAAACTAAACTAAGTAATTAGATCAGAGAGATTAGACATTGAAAGATTAGACCGAGAGAGATTAGGCCTAGAAAGATTAGATAAAAGAGATTAGACTTAGAGAGATTAGACCTAGAGAGATTAAACTAAGAGAGGTTAAACCTAGACGAAAGATTAGACCTAGACGAGAGTTAAGTCTTAGACGAGAGATTAGATCTAGAGAGATTAGACTAACAGAGATTAGACCTAGACGAGAGATTAAACCTGGACGAGAGATTAAACCTAGACAATAGATTAGACCCAGATAAGATATTAGATTTAGACAAGAGATTACACATCAACAAGAGATTACATCAGAGAGATTAAGCCTAGACAAGAGATTAGACCCAGACGAGAGGTTAGACCTAGACGAGAGATTAGACCTAGACAAGAGATTAGACCTAGACGAGAGGTTAGACCTAGTCAGGAGATTAGACCTAGACAAGAGGTTAGACCTAGACAAGAGATTAGACCTAGACGAGAGGTTAGACTTAGACAAGAGGTTAGACATAGACAAGAGATTAGACCTAGACGAGAGGTTAGACTTAGACAAGAGGTTAGACCCAGACAAGAGATTAGACCTAGACGAGAGGTTAGACCTAGACAAGAGGTTAGACCTAGACGAGAGGTTAGACCTAGATGAGAGGTTAGACCGAGACAAGAGATTAGACCTAGACGAGAGGTTAGACCTAGACGAGAGGTTAGACCTAGACAAGAGATTAGACCTAGACAAGAGATTATGCCTAGACAAAATATTAGACCTTATAATGTGCACGAAAAAGGCTTGACTGTCTGCGTCCAATTTATCTAATAAACTAGCTGACCCTGCCCGGCTTCGCCCAGACCCTGGTGGGGAGCATCTCATTTAATTCATATAAGTAGTCATATAAGTTCTCGTTCCCGTTACCGACTGACTGTCTGTCTGTCTGTCTGTCTGTCTGTCTGTCTGTCTGACCCGGCCCGGCATTGCCCAGCTCCTGGTGTGGAGCATCTCATTTAATTCATATAAGTAGTCATATAAGTTCCCGTTCCCGACTGTCTATCTGTCTGTCTATCTGTCTGTCTGTCTGTCTGTCTGCCTGACTCTGCCCGGCTTCGCCCAGTCCCTGGTGGGGAGCATCTCATTTAATTCATATAAGTAGTCATATAAGTTCCCGTTACCAACTATCTGTCTGTCTGTCTGTCTGTCTGACCCGGCATCGCCCAGCTCCTGGTGTGAAGCATCTCATTTAATTTATATAAGTAGTCATATAAGTTCCTGTTCCCGACTGTCTATCTGTCTGTCTGTCTGTCTATCTGTCTGCCTGACCCTGTCCGGCTTCGCCCAGTCCCTGGTGGGGAGCATCTCATTTAATTCATATAAGTAGTCATATAAGTTCTCATTAAATTCATACAACAAAAAAAGTAACTTAAAAGAATGTCCTCACCATCCATTATTTTTAATGAAAACTCTTTCTAATCACCTGCATGACTACAGTAACTTCTTAAGCAAAAAAAGATGAGTTACAATGTTATGCATTGTGCATTATTTTTATGAAAACTTTGAAAATGCCTTACAGATTGTATCATTATTTATTATAACTCATATGCCGGTACATAACTATGGACAAAGAGTTTATAAATCTTTGAAAACGATGCCACAATATGACTATAAGTTATACAGAAAAGTTATGCCCCTTGAAATAACTTTTACAGAGTTAGGTCCCCTGAGATATATGAAATTATGATGAAAAATGAAAAATGAAATAATACTGAGTAAGCAGGCGATTTCACACTAACAAAATATCACAGTTGGCAGCGCTGGATTAAAAGGAAGGCGTGTAGAAAATTTCATCTCAATCGGATGGGCCGTTCGCGAACAAATAAAGGCCATACGGACAGAGATACATAAATACATACAGAGATACATACGCACATCCTAATTTATATATAAGATGTACCGGGTTCATGTGTTTCTTATAAGCACATCATCATCATCATCATCATGTGCTATGCCGATAGGGGTGGGCAGTCATGATTCGCCATCTCACACGATCACCGGAGTCGTGGATCAGCTCTGTAAGCACCTACAGATCCTGAATGTGAAGCGGATCTCCGTAGTGAAGTGGATAAACCCCTTGCCTCGACCTCTGAAGGTTGTGTTCGAATCCGGACTGCGTCATTCGCTTCACAATTGCAATTATTTAGTGAGTCTCCTGGGGGGTTACCACTGGAGCTGCCGATCGTACTTTGTGCTACGATTTCCGCAGGCCGCCGTGCCGATAGAGGTCGAGTCATACGTGTTAAAACCCGGTGCAATTAAGTCGATCTTATGTTTTCTAACCCTTTATATCCATGACAAAGGAATGAACGAACTTTATTAGTACAAGGTTAAGAATTGGGCACGAATGCCCGTCTGACATTCTGACCTTCTTATCTCTCTTCCACATTGGCTCTCAAGCGGCGTGGGGAGGAATAGCTGACGCTCTAGATCCCGATAGATGGCACTGGATAGTGTCGTTCTGTGTGATTGTACAATGTCTGATGTGGTCAATCCGTGTCCTTCTAAGGCGTCCTTTTGTTTCGTATCAGATTTTCTTTGATGTAACGTCTGTGGTGCCGGCTCCGTGACGAAGGTTTTACAGACATGGCTCGTAATCCTGTATATCCGCGTTCGAAACACATCTGCGCGATTTTGCAGCAGACCGCGTTGCGTTGGTTTCGCGTTGATATCGGTACTGGTTGTTCAGAAATCAATGGCAAACTACTGAATGTAAACTTGCCAAGAGATCACAGCGGCAGAAATGCTGGTTTTGACTTCGATGTCCTGTGAAAAAGGATATGCAAACGAAAAAAAAGCGTCTGTGATGGTAGTTGAAGGTGTTGCATTCTAGATAGTTGGCCGAACCATTTGATCTTCTGCCTTTTAATAAATGTGGCACAGAGTGTTGATGAACTGCCTGTCTGTTAACATTATTGCTTACTCGGGCAGGAATAGTTAAGCTGGCAACTCTCCTCAAGCATCTCATCTCCCTGGTGTTGATTTTGCGTAAGTGTGATTTGGATAATGTCCAAGTTTGACATTGGTAGCATAAGGTTGGTGTGAATATGTTATTTACAATCTGTCGTTTTCTGAATTTGGGTATATTTGGATGTTTCAGTATGGGTGATTGATTGATTGATTGATTGATTGATTTAGGAACCGACATCACAGCATTCGGGGCAATCCCATAAGCGCTCCGTCCCCATCCTCAGAAGCCAGCGAAGAGTTCCAACCCCAATAGTACCAGTAGCAATCTGAAAATATGTTTGTCTCGCCTTTCCTCTAAGCGTCGAGCATCGGCCAGATTCAGTATGGGTGATATTCGTTTGTCGATATTGTCAAATCTATTGTATATCCGTTGATTTTGACAGTCCAATAAATGTGTATCAGAGATGGCGTGATTGTGAGTGAGTAGCCACAACTCTACAAACGCGTATCTCTTATTGATGTGTTTGTGTACGTATCGATTCTGTGAGTGTGTGTGTGTGTGTGTGTGTGCGTGTGTGTGTGTGAGGGTATATATGAGTGTATGTGTAAGTGTATGTGTAATTGTATGTAAGTGTTAATCTGTAAGAATGTATGTATGTGGGTTAATAGTGTGTACATGTGAGTGTGTATGTGTACCACAGTGTGTATAATTGAGTTTGCGAGTGTGTGTACGAGTGTGTGAGAGTGTGTGAGAGTGTGTGTGTAAGTGTATGACTGTATGCAAACATGATTGAGTAAACGGCGCCGTGGCTAAGGGGATACGGACGCAGTTCGTAATCCCGCATATCCACGTTCGATTTGGCAGCAAACCGCCTTGAGTTGGAATTTTACGAAATGCTATGGGTTCAAGTAGTTCAGAAAGCAATAACAAACTACCGAACGTGATCTTGCCAAGAGATCACAACAGCAAAAAATGCTGGCGTTGATTGCGACGTCCTGCAAAGGAAGTGCAGCTAACTAACTGCACCTTGCCATGTGTGCGCTTTTGGTAATGAACAGAAATGCCAAGACATGTATCTTTTCGTCTAGACAGTGGGGGATTGTAAACAGAATTTGCGCTACGGTTGTTGTTGTTGTTGTTGTTGTTGTTGTTGTTGTTGTTCACACGTGCCGTTAGAGGTAAGCGTTATTGAAGCTACAAGGCAAATCACATTATCATGGAGGATATTGGAGGAAAGGCACTGGCCACAGGCGCTGGAACTTCAATACCCCACCCCACGACATTTAATGCCTTATCTCACATCACCACCACCACCACCACCACCACCACCACCACCACCACCACCACCACCACCACCACCACCACCACCACCACCACCACAATAGCAAAAACAACGACGACGACGACGACGAAGTGAACAACAACAACAACAACAACAACAACAACAACAACAACAACAACAACAACAACAACAAGAACAACAACAACAACAACAACGATAACAATAACAGCAATACCAACAATAACAATAGCAATAATAACACCAACAACAATAACAATAACAAAAACACCAACAATAACAAAAATAGTGACAATAACAATAACAGCAAAAATAATAAACAACAATAACAATAACAACGATAACAAGGAAAATAACGAGGCCGACAACAACACAAACGACTACGACAATAACAACAACGACAATAGAAACAACAGCAACTATAGCACAAATTATGTTTACAATCCTACAACTAGACATTGTTTTCTTCCATGTTAACTTTGACGCTAAAACCTACTGAGGGATTTGTTGTTTACTAGAAGTGGTACCATGAAATGTAATGGGTTGGAAAGGTGGCCGATATGATTCTGACATTATGTTACATCGAGATTCGATTGGTCTAAACTATGGTTAGTAAAAAGCTAAGGAATATCCCGGTGACACGTCTTAGACGCAAACGGACGTATGGTGCTGAACGCATATTGTTATACTGTAGTTAGTCGCGGGTCTAACTTCACATAAATTGCCTCTCACTGTCACATGTGAAGAGTGGAACAGAGAACAGTACCTACAACCCAACAGCACGCACAGGAAAGTATATGCATATGGCCGATGCCAAAATGGCAACACAATAGTCCGACACGAAAATTGCAGTTCATCGTCGATGAAAGCGGCAGTCACTAGACATACAAGCAGCTTCACACACATTACTGAGTCATACAAAACCAGCTGTGAGCTGTGGAAGACAGATAGGATATGCATAACCATACCTTGACACGTGTGTACAGATTTTTGCCTCGCACGCGTAAAACAACCTACTTCGATCTCATGTTCTCCTTTCTTGACCAATCCAACATTCCTTTCTTGACCATTCAACGATTCCTTTGTTTCTTCCTTTCTTAAACTCTCTTTACTGTGCCGCTTCTGTTCAGTTCACCGTCGAATCTCTCGACACGCACTTTAGTGTTGGATATTCAAGTTTAAAGACGGTGTACAATGTGTTTTATTTTCCAATAGTAATGACCATTCATGGCTAGTCACCTTGTGTTATATAGTATTATAACTATCGCTACTGCATCTGTTTTCATGTCCCAAGCAAAATGCATGCGTAAAACACATTTCCCAAGTAACATTTGCTAACGACAGATCAAACTACAATACGACTGCTCAAGCCTTCAATGCAGATGACCTCCGTGCACAAACCCTGTAAACCATTGTAATATCCCATGTATTATATTATACCACTACTAATACTGGCACCTCGTCGTCTTGACAAACGATAGTTTGTTACATAGAGTTTATAAAAAGGCATAATAACCACAACGCATGGCGGCTGCGAACACGACAAAGTCGAACCGCAAATGTTCGTCCACAATGGATGCATGTGAACACATGGCCACCCCCACCATCATGCAAATAAGGAATTATAACTGCTACATTTCGCTTTGATTCCGAGACCGATTTAGACCAGAGATTGATTTATATCTCTCCATAGCACAAAGCCTGGGCTGAATTGTACAGACCATGTGTTGCTCATGCAGCATGATCCTTCTCTCGGCTTGCCTAGTTTATCCCAGAGGAAAGGTAACACCAATACATCTGAAACAAGACAAGCTGCAGAAGCTGCCGGTCAGGAAAGTCATACTCTAACTGTCCGCCTGTCGGAGCTTCGATCCTAGACCAGTTGCCAACCAAGACTTGGGGAATGGTCTCCCTCGCCACGACATTTAGTCTTTTTGTTGCAATTCCTGAACCAGTATAAGGTTGTACCCTGCCAATTGCGCTTCTCCACACGAAGCCGTTGGCATAATGTAGGGTGTCGGGTTTGATGAGCGGCGTCCAACATTCGGCGCTAACAGAAAGCAGGTGGTACTGGGTACTGTCATACGGTAGCTCAAACATATCTGACTAAGACATAACTTATCTACAGAGATTAGAGCCAGATAAGTCCGACATTCATGTCATTAAGCCACATGCTCATCCTCCATGGTGGAAAAGTAGGTCAGCATGGCCGAATGGATAATATCGCTCGTTCTTTAACATCCTGTGAGCTGATGTCGAGGTAGTGGGTTCAACCCCGACACCGGTCAGTTGGACTAAAATGTTGACTTCTCGTCCTTGACTTGGGGACGTAAATTGCAAGTACCTGAGAAGTCGGAGTGCGGTCGCCTAATGACGAGGAACACTGGTAACAGTGACAGCTAAATGACATTCAAAATATCAGTCAATTGCACCAGAAATAGTAGCACGTGTATCGACAACGCTAAAGTTTAAAGCGAGCTAACTACATCAAAATCATGGAAAATAGATACACACCTGCTGCTATACTGATTTACACTTGTAGAGGACGCAAGTGAAGTCGTAATGAACAAAAGAAAATACACTTGCTTCTTCAGTACGTTGGTGTCTTTTAGAGAGGATTAGTGCGTGACTGTTTGCGTATAGTTTTACATTTTTTTTTTCTTGTTTTTGTTTAAAGTGTTTCTGTCGTCTGCGTTTTCTCAGAAAACTGGCGATTCGAGATACATGATAGAAATTAAAATAAAAAGAAAGAAACACGAATAGGAATATTTCACAGAACTCGTTGGCTGATTGGTTGCTAGATTGGTTCGCTGATTAGTTGGTTGATAGGTTGGTTATTTGTTGATTGGTGGTTGGTTCGCTGTTAGTTGAATGAACGATTGGTTCCTTGATTGGTGGGTTAGTTCGCTGATGGGTTGTTTGTTAGGTTGGTTATTTGATTGGTGGTTGGTTTACTGTTGGTTGGTTGTTTGATTGGTGGTTGGTTTACTGTTGGTTGGTTGTTTGATTGGTGGTTGGTTTACTGTTGGTTGGTTGTTTGATTGGTGGTTGGTTTACTGTTGGTTGGTTGTTTGATTGGTGGTTGGTTTACTGTTGGTTGGTTGTTTGATTGGATCTTTGATTGGTGGGTTAGTTCACTAAATGGTTAGTAGTTTGGTTGATTCTTTGATTGATTAGTTGTATTTTGGTTGGTTTACTGATGTTTGGATTTTCTGATTGGTTGGTTTCCTAACTAGTTGGTTGATTGGCTGATTAGTTGATTTACTGACTCGTTGGTTAGTTGTTTCGTTTACTGGTTTGTTGATTGGTTGGTTGGTTTATTAGCTGGTTGGCTGATTGATTGGTTGGCAGGCTGGCTTATTGGCGGATTGATTTTTTGGGTGGTTGATTGAATGGCTGACTGATTGGTTCGTTGGCTGATTGGTTGGTTGACAGACCGATTACTAGTCTGATTAGTGTGTTGGCTTATTGGTTGTTGGCTGAATTGCTTGTGAATCTTCTGGAAGACTGAGATTTAACTCTCAAGTCCGAAGTATTGAAGTCCCAGTTGTTCAACCATGAAAGGACCCTGCACTTATCCAAGTGAGGTTGGTGATGATACATTATTCCCAGTCAGGTACCCAAGTAGTATCTCCACTGGAATTTGCTGCCAAGTTCTCATTCCCCTCTCCGAAATAAGAAACAAATGAATTCCGTATAAACACAACATATAACCAGGAAGCTGGTTGATTGATTGATTGATTAATGAACCGACATCACAGCATTCGGGGCAATCCATTAGCGCTCCGTCCCCATCCTCAGCAGCCAGCGAAGAGTTCCAACACCAATAGTACCAGTAGCAATCTGATTATATGTCCGTCTCGTCTTTCCTCTAAGCATCGAGCGTCGGCCAGATCCCCTCGTCACTCCTCGCTATCTCATTCTTGACAGACCATGGTAATCCATTTGCTCCTCCGAGGCGTACACGTGCTCCAACAAGGCAGCAACCACGTCTGCCTTGTCATGCATCAATACTCCACCAAGTTTTGCAGAGCCAGCCAATCTGTCCGCCTGTTCATTCCCCAGCACACCGGCATGCCCCGGAGAAAAGATCCAGGCGATGCTTGCCACGCGTGACCTCCGAAGCGAAGCAAGCCACTCTGCCCGAAGCTTGCCTGTCCCCACCTTCCTCATCATGCTTTCTGAGTCAGTTACAATCACGATGTGTATGTGTATCGTATTCTCCATCCAGCGGTAAGCTGCACAGACCACCTCCACCTCCATTCCTAAGCTAGATGTTGTGGTATCATATGCCAGGCTTTCCTGCACCAAACGTCGACAATTAGCTTTTGCTAAGAACCCCCAGGCACTTCTCCTACCTCTCAACACCGACCCATCTGTGTAGATAATCACATCACCCGAGCAAGCATTATCCTGAATTAGTTGCTGGATTTCCACTTCCGTGGCCCCTGCTGGCCATCCCTGCACTCCCGGCTCAATGTGATTAATAACTCTGCACAAATCTGACTGCTCCGCTGGCACTCTGACCCACTCCTTTCCTCGCCTAATGTTCCCCAAGATGCACACCTGTCTGATCGTATCCTCCGCCTGAGCCATCCATGATTTCCCTCTTATCAGTCGCTGACTCTTAACGGCATCCAGCGCCTCATGCAACGGGTGATCTGTGTCAGCAACTACTCTGAGGTATGCCTTCGCCTGCATCACCTTGAGCCTACCAGCAACTGTCGGCTTACCAAGGATGTAACGCTTACACACTCCTCTGGTGCATCCCAGAAAGACCCGCATAGCTTCGTTCTGTATGCGCCCTGATTTCACCAGCTGACTCTTTGAGACAGTGAGCAGTCCTAGTCCATAATCAATCACTGAGAGGATAAAGTGCTGGTATAGTGTGAAAAGCATTTTCTGCTCTGCGTCCATTGCAGCCATAGTTTTAAGTGCATTGAGTCCCATTTGAGACCTTGTCACAACCGTCTCCACATGGTCCTTGAAGGACAGGCTCCTGTCAAATGTGATTCCCAGATACTTCAGTGTGTTCTCTCTGTTGACGCTTCTACCATATATCGTGAGGCTTGGGACATCAGCTTTCAAAATCCTGTTGTCCAGAGAGCACCACAAAACAGCCGCCTTTTCCGGGTGGATGACAGCACTCATTTCAGTGCACCAGTCAATCACTGGTTGGAAGCTGGGCGAATGGAAAACAACATATAACCAGGAAGTTGAGCGAAAGGAAAACAACATATAAGAATATAACTAGGAAGCTGGACGAAAGGAAAATAACAGATTACTATGAAGCTTGACGAAAGGAAAACAACATATCACTAGGAAGCTGGATGAAAGGAAAGCAACATATAACTAGGAAGTTGGACGAAAGGAAAACAACAGGTAACTAGGAAGTTGGACGAAAGGAAAACAACAGATGACTAGGAAGTTGGATGAAAAAAAAAAAACAGATGACTAGAAAGTTGGAAGAAAGGAAAACAACGGATGACTAGGAAGTTGGAAGAAAGGAAAACAACGGATGACTAGGAAGTTGGACGGAAGGAAACACAAATAAAGAATCATTACGAATCAGGCAAGTGTGTCAACCTACGCCTTTATAATGAGAATAAGAACAACGAAACAAGCAAAGGCGGAAAACAAAAACTAGTAAGAACATTGTGATGTTTTCCGATGCCACGCAAAAACTATAACGATGAGAAAATGGAAACTGAGAAAGGAAACGAAAATGTAAATTAAACATAATTGAGAATAGATCCATGTGTATCTCTTACACATAGATACACTCACATCGAAGAGATCGTATGATCTGTATTCTCCTTTATTTTCTCACTAGTTCTCATCATCATCAAGTGCCATGCCGGTTGGCGTAGGCTTTTATATGGTTTTCTGAATCAACTCTGCTGATGATATTCCTCCATGCCAATCAACCCATCCAGCATAATTCCTCTTGGTCTGTCTCTTCCACTCTTCCACTTGATCTTTCCAGTTGTCACCATATTCTCCAATGCCTCTCTTCTCATCGCATGACCAGAGAAAGCTGTTTGTCTCTGCCTTATTGTTGTATATAATGTTCTATTTTCATAAGCCTCTTTCAGGCAGTCGTTGTTAGTTACTCTGGCAGTCCAAGGAATTCGCAAAATTCGTCTTAGGAACTACAGCTCTGTTGCTTCCTAGTTCTACCTAATTTGTTCATTTACATTCCAAGATTCACTGCCATACAGCTGGTTCTGGTCGCTTATTAATCGGTAGGTATTTCCGTATAGCCTAGTGGTAATCTACTACTGGCACTTATTGGCACCTGGCCGTCTTGACAAGATTCACTGCCATACAGCTGGTTCTGGTCGCTTATTAATCGGTAGGTATTTCCATATTGCCTAATGGTAATCTACTGCGTATTGGCACCTGGCCATCTTGACAGACGATAGTTGTTACATTGTGCTTCTAAAAGCGATATTAACTACAACCCAGTGGTGTAGCGAATGTGACCGATCAGACCAATTTGTGCGGTAAATATTCGTCCACAATGGATGCATGAGAGCACGTGGTCATTTCCACCATCACGCACCATCTTACGTCTCACACGTTCGGTGTGTGAATTATCTGCAATCATTTACTTCTTTGTCTTTATTCCATTTCTGATCTGTGCTCTCCATACAACACGTTCTTGCTCCAAATGTTCAATACCAAACCCTGTATCAATCATATCCCGCTTACCCAGGGATCGAGTTATATCTCGCCATAGCACAAAACCCTGGGCTGAATTATACAGCCCATGTGTTGCCCATGAAGCATGATCCCTCTCTCGGCCTGCCTAGTTTACTTCAGAGAAAAGATAATACCCGTACATCTGGAACAAGACAAAATGCAGAAATTGCCAGATCAGCAAAGCAATGCTCTAACTGTTCATCTGTCGGCGCTTCCATCCTAGACCAGTAACCGACTAAAGCTTAAGGTCTTGTCTGCCCTGCCATGCCATTTAGTCTTCAGGTTGCATTTCCTCACACTAGGGTAAGGCTTTTACCCTCCCAGTTGTGCTGCTCCGCCCAAAGCCATTATCACAATGTGGGGTGTCAGGTTTCGCAACATTCGGCGCTAATGAACTGGTCTCTTATTGATCGGTAGGTGTTACCATATGACTTAGTGGCAATCTACTGTTACGAAAAACATTTCAGAGACTTGTGTGCCACAGTCGTCTTCTCACGGTTGTCATCTTTAAGGTTGCGAAGCGCGCCTTTCGTGCAAGTACGTTATCCAGACACAAATGGTCATATTTCCCGAGTTTATGTTACATACAAGCTCGTTTTCCTGCACACCTCACAGCCTCTTATTTTCTATTTCTTGTAACAGGTTGACAAAAGTATTTATTGAACAGAGATAGCGACGTCTATCGAACAGATTCAGAGAACATGTTTGGGACACCACACAACAATTGATGATGATGATGATGATGATGTGTGTGTGTGTGCAAGTGTGTGTGTGTGTGTGCGTGTGTGTGTGTGTGTGTGTGTGTGTGTGTGACTACTATATAACAATGTTATTCGAACAGCTTGGTCAGACTGAGAATGGTAAGCCATTTAACTACCTTTAAGAGATGTTCTATCAACCGGAAATCAATACTATTGCTGTTGACACGATTAAACAATGTTTATTGTTTGCCTATTACTTTACATTTGGTCGGTCACTCTCCCTACTCTTGTCATGTCATGTTCCCAGAAAAGTTGATATTTAGCTCTGTCTATCTTGGTCTTACCCCGCCTCCCCTATTTGACTTCATTACACTGAAACCGATGCGCATTAGTTATATATGCGGAAGTCACCCCCTCTCCCATCACCATTCCTCCTTTCGCAGCTCCGGTTATGTTTAATTGTTGCTTTTCTTCTTCTTTTTATTTTTTAAGTTGCTATTTTATCTATCCTCATTTAAGTAAGAGATAAAGGACTGTTGTTACGTCTCAATTCTTATTGGGTTTAAGTTAGTAGCCCCATAGTTTTAAAAATCAAACGACAATTGATGGGCGATTTGTCGTTTTATATTAACATACCCGAAACGATCTTGATAGTTTGCCTTTCATTTCTGACATCAATGTACGGATTTCATCGGAAGTTTGAAAGACTGCGCCACTCATTGTTTCAGCCTGTTTATTAACACTGTTTCTGTTTTTGTTTTTCTCAGAATACCACACTTCTTCTGTATTCAGCTGTATCTCGGGTTTAGTGCTTAATGTCCAAATATCGGGTTGTCTGCTTAATGTCTAACTATTGGATTGTCTGCTGTATGTCCAAATACCGGTTTGTCTGCTTAATATCCAAATATCGGGTTGTCTGCTTCATGTCAAAATATTGGCTTGTGTGCTTCATGTCAAAATATTGGATTGTCTGCTTAATGTCCACATACCGGTTTGTTTACTTGCTGTCCAGATATCGGGTTGTTGTTTTAATATTCAGATCGGGTATTGCCTGCTTACTGTCCAGATTTAGTGTTGTCTGGTTACTGTCTACATTTAGTGTTGTCTGGTTACTGTCTAGATTTAATGTTGTCTGGTTACTGTCTAGATTTAGTGTTGTCTGGTTACTGTCTAGATTTAATGTTGTCTGGTTACTGTCTAGATTTAATGTTGTCTGGTTACTGTCTAGATTTAGTGTTGTCTGGTTACTGTCTAGATTTAGTGTTGTCTGATTACTGTATAGAATTAGTGTTGTCTGCTTACTGTCCAGATTTAGTGTTGTCTGGGTAATGTTAGATTTAATGTTGTCTGGTTACTGTCTAGATTTAGTGTTGTCTGGTTACTGTCTAGATTTAATGTTGTCTGATTACTGTCCAGATTTAGTGTTGTCTGGTTACTGTCCAGTTTTAGTGTTGTCTGCTTACTGTCTAAATGTCATGTTGTCTAGTTACTGTCCAGATGTAGTGTTGTCTGGTTACTGTCTAGATTTAGTGTTGTATGCATACTGTCCAAATTTAGTATTATCTGCTTACAGTCCATAACCCGAATTGTCTGTTTACTGTCTAGATCAGTGTTTCCCAACCTTTTTTGTGCCATGCCCCACTTAAGCCTTTCTAAAATTCATATTGCCCCCCTCCCCCGCCCCACGCCCCCCCCCCCCTCAACATATACATTATTTTTAATATTCAAAAATTGAAATGTTCACTAAAGAAACTTGAATGATAGGTTTTAGGAAGAAATCACTAGGTAATTATTGAGCAAACACAGTAAGTAAATTTTCAAAACATATAATGGACAACTGAAATTCAAGTACAAAATAATTTTAATGAAAGATTTTTCTATATTATTTTAATTATTAGTAATTATTTATTATTTAAATTTAGTGAGATCCTTGCGCTTGATGCTTGCTGCAAAGAGATCTTATATCAGGTTCCAATTTAGTTAACTTCAGTCTCAAGTCTCCCCGTTTTGTTATATTCAGCCGATTTCTTCCATTTTCGAATTGCCCCCCATAACAGACGAATTGCCCCCTTGTGTGGCGTGGGCCCCACGTTGGGAAACACTGGTCTAGATCCTGTGTTGTCTGTTTACTGTCTGAATCTCGTGTTGTCTGCTTATTACTCAGATTTCGTGTTGTCTGCCTACTGTCCAGATCTAGTGTTGAATGCCTATTATCCAGATATCGTGTTGTCTGCTTACTGTCTACATCTAGTGTTGTCTGCTTACTGTCCATATCTCTTGTTGAATGCTTACTGTCCATATCTCTTGTTGAATGTTTATTGTCCATATCTCGTGTCGAATGCTTACTATCCACATCTCGTGTTGTCTACTTAACTCCAGATCTCACTTACATGAACCAGTAAGGGGTGTACATAACATTTAGCCATTCTCGGACATGAACTTGTATGTTTGACATCTATCAAGCGGCTACTATGCTATGATGTTGTCCTACTAGCTAAAGGACACCACCATTTTCTTGCAGGTCTTCTCCAAACTGTCGTTCTCATTTCTGCCCGTCTTTCATCAGATCCCTGATCTAAACATATTCTATCATGTCCTGCGTTCACCGTTGTAGTGGTCAACCGCAGCCTCTTATGCAGCAACTATGCAATCAAGTACTGTTCTGACTCAACCAAACATCTCAGTTTCCGAAATTTGATTCCAGTTATATATATATATTGTTCAGGTCTGGTAGAATTGAGATATCTTTCTTATTCTAACTCGGTTTTAGCTACACGTCAACGGGTTACCCTATAAATGCTCCGTTCCTGTGCCAGCGAATATCACACCAAATGCTCCTCATTGTTCCATGAGAACAGTGGAACAGACAGTAGTCCCGACAAACCAACAGCCCGCACAGGCATACATGCACACGGTCGCTGCCAGCATATCAGCACACAGTACGCCACCAGAAAAATAGTCCATCATTGAAGGAAGCATCATTTACAAGAAAAACTAGCAATTGCACACGCATTACTACATGAGGTAAACCAACTAGTTCAGCAACCGACGGACCGCAATTTTAAAAGTTCACAATAGAAACCAACGCGGACAGATGAAACATGATTCCAAATGAAATGCCTAGTTCATAGTGTCACACAAAACACTTAATTCAGTAATTGTGCGACGAATCTATTAATTAATTAATTAATTAAGTAATTAATTAATTAATTAATTAATTCATTCATTCATTCATTCATTCATTCATTCATTCAGTAGCATGTCCTTTGCGGAACCTCGCTCCCATAACAACTTTTCGTAAAACTTCTCGGTCATAAGTAAAATACCCTGCATCCGATTCACCCATCTTGAGATCATCTGCCACATCCTGCACACATCTTGTCTTTGGAGTTCCTCTTCCTCTCTTCCCGGGCATATACCCCTCCATTAATGTTCTCTCCAAACTTTCATGACGTTTCAAGTGACCACAGTATTTCAATTTTCGTTGTGTTTTGTATTTAGTAGCCAACCCGTGTACTACAATTCCAAAATAAAAAAAAATATACGTTAGCAAACTGTAGCCATCTGCAAAATTATTCGCAAGCCTTAACAGACTGCCCGCCTTTCCGCCATATTGGACTGTAAACTTAATCCACGATAGTATACGAGTGTTTCTTTTTCTATATAAGTTAGAAAGTCACACAAATTGGCTTTACTGGTTTCTTTTATAAAGTTAATCTCATATCCTTTACATGACGTTACAATCAGCCCCAGCAATTATTGGTTGTTTGTGATTTCTCCGCAAGTTTACGTTCAGAAGTTTGATATTGCTATCTGATCAACCGCCACTCATAACATTGTATGAAAACTAGCCCAAGGCGGTCTGCTTTCAAATCGCCTGCAGCTGTGTTTCGAAGTCGGTATGCGGACTGCGAATTGCGCCCATAACCCCTTCGCCATAACAAAATTATTTTTTATTTTTAATTTTATAAAACATCTTGGGGGTCAGACTGGCCGAATGGATAAGTGCGCTTGCTCTTAAACTTCCTCTGTGCTGTTGCTAAGGTAGCGAGTTCAACTCCTACAGCGGTCAGTTGGATTAAAACGTTGACTTCTTGTCCTTGATTTGGGGACGTAAATTACAAGTATCTCAGATGTCGGAGTGGGTTCACCTGATAGCAAGAGACACTGGTAATAGCGGAAGCTAATCCATCCGCAAAAATCAGTCCAATGCACTAGAATTAGTAACACGTGTATGGACAACGCTTGAGTTCAAACCAAGCGAGCGCAAGCAAAAATAAAATAAATAAATAAATAAATCTTCAACATAATTATGAACATATTATTCACGGCTCACTGATGTGGTATCTTTCAGGCCTCTGACCATGGATACGACGACGGCTGGCGAGGCATCAATCACACGGATAATGCGGCGACAGTTTCCCGCTTTTTTGTGTATCATTTTATGTGTCATCTCTGCTGTAACCTGCCAGGATGAGCCAGACAGTAAGTTCCTGTTAGTGTGTACACAGAGATACAGACACACCCACACGCTGGGGCATACACAAATAAATAGACACACATACACACACACACACACACATCTAAGTCAGGATACATACACACTGAGACTCACAGACCTACACAAAGATACACACACACACACACATTCATAGACTCACACACGCATCCACCCACCTACAAACACTTATACACTTATACACACACTCATAAACTCTCACACACACATCCACTCGTCAAAGTCTTAATACATACCCTTTGTGACTCACAGACCTACACAAAGATACACACACATACACACACTCACAAATACACACACGCACACTAACACACACACACACACGCATATACAATCTTCTAAGACTGAATGCATATACACTGTGACTCACAGACATACACAAAGAATCACACATACACTCACTCATACACTCATACACAAAGTCATACACTCACACACACACTCATACACACCCACTTATACACTCACACTCACACACACACATACACACACACACTCATACACTCACACACACACACTTATACACACACTCACACACACACACACACTCACACACACACACATACCTTTCTAAGTCTGAATTCATATACACTGTGAATCACAGACCCACACAAAAGTACAAACACACACTCATACATACACATACACACTCATACTCTCACACCATCCATACACACGTAGACACACATGCACGTACGCGTAATCATATTTTTGACTATGTGCTTGAAAATGTGTGTGTGTATTGTCAAGGTATCTGTTGTCGCTTTTATTGTTGGTGGTATTGTTGTTCTCATTTTTGTTGTTCATTTTATTGTCATTTATGTCTTAGTGTTTTATTAATATTGTGCTGTTGTTATATGTGCTAATATTGTTGCTGTTATTGTTGGTATTGTTATTGCTATTACTGTCGCTAATATTGTTGCTATTATTGTTGTTATGTTTGAAGCTATTATTGGTGTAGCTATTACTATTATTATTATTATTATTATTATTATTATTATTATTATTATTATTATTATTATTATTATTATTATTGTTGTTGTTGTTAATATGTTGATATTATTGTTATTATTATTTTTGTTATTATTGTAGCTATTGCTGTAGCTATTATTGTTGCTCTTATTGTTATTATTTATTGTTATTATTGTTGACGTTATTGTTGTTATTATTTCAGTTATTTTTGAAACTATTGTTGTTATTGACACATTCCATTTTATTGTTGTTGTTGGTAGTATTGTTATCCTTGTTGTTTCTGTTTTCCTATTGTGATTACTGATATTGTATTTTTCCTTTTTTTCTCTTTTATCTAATTAATCATGCCAAATGTTGTTAATTATGTTATACTTAATATTATGCTTGCTTATATTACTCATACCGATACTCTATTAGTTATGTATTGTTACTGGCCTTATCATTATTTCCTTTTTTATTTGGGTCGCTTTGAACTCAAGCGTTGTCCGTACACGTGCTATTCCTTCTAGTGTACTGGACTGAGTTTTGCGTGTGGATTAGCTTTCCCTATAACCAGTGTCCCTCGCCATCAGGCGAACCCACTCTGACTTTTGAGGTCTTGTCATTTACGTCCCCAAGTCAAGTACGACGCTGTGTTATTGTTATATTGTTCCTGTTCTTGTTGTCTGTTTTGCTATTATTGTTGTTATAACAATCGTTGTGGCACTGGGGGTAATGAGACGCGCATTTCATAAGTCCACATTATAAAGAGTCGAGGGTGTGAAATCAGCTGCAGACGTTTTAGAACGTTGATTTGTGTTGTTTTCCATGGTATGAAGCGTCGGTCGTTCAGAAGGCAATGGAAAGCTACCTTAAATATTGCCTAATAAATAGAAGAAAAAAAAACCCAAACCAAATGTTGGGGTTAATTGCGACTTTTTGTAAATGACATGCAACTAGCTTTACATAAAGCAGAGAACTGAGTGGGATTGATATGCATCCACATCAAAGGTCATGATTTTGTGTTTGTTAAGTCTTGAGACAAACAGCTGTCTTTGGTCATGTGATGAGAAGAGAAGAGAGGCATTGGAGAGCATCGTGTCGACTGGAGCGACCAAGAGAAAGAGAGACAGTGACAGACCAAGAGAAAAGATGCTGGATGGATTGAGCCGGTGGCATGGAGGTATATCATCAGCAGAGTTGATCCAGAACACCGAAGTTTGAGATCTGTGGAAAGACATGAACGCCTACGCCAGCTGGCAGGGTACTCGATGATGATAATGATGAAGTCTTGAGGATTGATAATAATCTGTTAATTAATAGAGTGACTGTGTGGTAATGTTACGTGTGCATAGTCTGTCAGAGAATACGTTGTAATAAAAGACTTAAAAGGCAAGATCATCGACATCACTGTACGAGGATTTATCCCCTATAGACCGGTTTCTTTCCGCAGGGCGGCTGCCGAAAGCGTCGCACACAGCACGAAATCCGTTAGCTCCAGCGAAGACCCCCAGAAGTCTCCTGAAAAACCGAACGACGTGAGCCAGAATTGAATCCACAGACTTCGGATCGCGAGACTGGCGAGTAACCATTTCATCAAGGCGTCTCTCTGTAAAAGAATACAGAAGGCCCAAATGAAATGCAAATTTGTCATTTGCTATGATTTCGTATGGAGTGTCTTCACATCTGTCCACGGTTGTTTGTGTCGTGAACTGCTTGTTTGAAAAAATGGCGGCCGCGGGTCGCTGAACTAACGGGGTTTCCCTATTGCAGTAATGTGTGGCTGTGCTGGTTTTCTTGTGACTGCCACTTCCATCGACGGTGAACTGTATTTTTCGTGTCGAACTTTTGTGTTGGCATTCTGGCAGCGACATTATCTATAGTATACCTGTGTGGACTGTTGGTTTGTCGAGACTCCTGTCTGTTCCATGTTTTACATGGGGCAGGGGAGAGCATTCTGTGTGATATTTACTGGCACAGGAGTGGAGAATTATGGGGCTATCCATTGCCGTGCAGTTGGAACCGCGAATAATTAACTAATGGCTACGATTATCCCATAGGACAAAGACCATGTGAGCACCCGAATGCCATCAGCTTACCCAAAGACAAGAAGTGCCTGGTGCCCGTGAGGTCAGCCTACAGTTGGGTAAACGCCGCGTCTACCTGCGAGCGGGCTGGGGGGTCCTTGTTTCAGGTAAGAGTTGTCATTACCTGTATTGTCTACCTCTGGATGTTGAGTTGTTTGATTGGAGTCATCATCACGATCCGAGACACAGACAGACAGACAGACAGACAGACAGACAGACAGACAGACAGACAGACAGACAGACAGACAGACAGAAAGACAGACAGGCAGGCAGGCAGACAGGCGGGCAGGCAGATAGATGGATGGATGGATGGATGGATGGATGGATGGATGGATGGATGGATGGATAGATAGATAGATAGATAGATAGATATAATGAGACAGGCAGACAGACAGACAGACAGACAGACAGACAGACAGACAGACAGACAGACAGACAGACAGACAGACAGACAGACAGACAGACAGACAGACAGACAGACAGACAGACAGACAGACAGACAGACAGACAGACAGACAGAGATGAATTGAATTGAATTGAATTGAATTGAATTGAATTGAATTGAATTGAATTGAATTGAATTGAATTGAATTGAACTTTATTTAAAAAGGGTTACAAATTGGGCACGTAGGCCCGTCTTACATTCGGTCCTTCCAATCACTCATCTTTCGTTCATCAACAGTGCATGATACATTCAGTCCTTCTCTTCCTTGCTCTCTCCTACCTTCCCTCCATCAATCTCTATTTCCCTTTCTCGCTTCATTCTTCCATCCATCCAGCCAACCATCCATGAATCAGTGCCTCCCTTCACCCATACATCCCTCCCCGTCGCTTAGTTCATCCTTTCATCAATCCATCCATTTAATCTTCCTTCCCCTTCCATCCATTCATTTTTACGTGTATTACTCCATCCCTGCATCAATTAATCCATCCACCCATTAATACATTATCACTACCTCCATTCAGTCGTGCATAATACATCCATCAATCCATTAAGCCAGCCATCACTCCATCCATTCATCCATACATCAATCCCTCGATTCATCGATTAATCCATCCATCCATCCCTCCGTCCATTCATGCATCCATCTATCCATGCATCCAATAAAGCACCCATCCATTAATCCATTATTTCTCTCTCCATCCATCCATTAATCCATCCATCTATTAATCCTCCCTCCCTCCCTCTGTCTCGCAGTCCCACCATCCATGCATGCACACATCCAGCCATCCATCTTTAATTTTCCCCCATGCATCAATCCCTTGCTATATCAACAGACACCAGATGCCTTTCTGGGCTCCAGACCCGATCTCATACGATGCCTGGCCGCCATGACAGACTCCACCTATTCAGCCATGTGGATCAACGCCCTGGGCGTGTGGTCCCCACACTTCAAATGGACTAATGGTAAGTCAGCGTTTTCTTTCTATCATAACCCTGTCCCAGGTTATCGGCAATGGACCCACAACAGTTTGTTCCCAGAGTCGCGATAGGCTGTATCATGGCCATGTTGTCATGTTTCCCGCTCATTTATAACAGTTTAGCTCATAACAAAATGTGTGAAAAGCAATATGATCGATTTAAGTGCACCAGGTTTATCCCATAAGGCTCGGTGTCTTTACACAGTGCGACCTGCCGAAAGCTTGGCAAAAAAAACAACAACTCTGTAGCTCCAGCGACGACCTCCAGGAGTCTCCGAGAAAATTGCACTAGTGACCCGAACGACGTGGCCTGGAATCGAAACCACAAATTTCGGAGCGCCAGGCGGGCGGTATAAGCACTTTGCCACGGAATATCCTTTCACCAAGATCTGACTGTGTAGTGGGCGAGAGAAGAGACAAGATCTGATTGTGTAATGGGTGAGAGAAGAGAGAAGATCTGATTGTGTAAGGGCGAGAGAAGAAACAAGATTTGATTGTGTAATGGGTGAGAGAAGAGAGAAGATCTGATTGTGTAAGGGCGATAGAAGAAACAAGATTTGATTGTGCAATGGCGAAAGAAGAAACCAGATCTGATTGTATAATGGGTGAAAGAACTAAAAAGATCAGATTATATAACTTGTGGAAGAATAAGAAAAATAGATCATTAACAGCATACTATTTCAGAAACCATCTATATTTAGTGTCAGAATGGCTTAGAAAATTCAGTAATGGAATGCGCGGTTCTTAGATTAATAGGTCTGGGGTCGACAAACAAGAAGATGGACGTAGGCAATTGCAAACACACTGCGCATGATACATAGGACATGCGAACTGGTGAAAATAGATAATGTTTCCAGCAGGTCTTTACGAGATTGAGAATATGCAAAGATCCCTCTATAGTACAGTGGTACCTCGGGTTACGAACTTAATTCGTTCCAGAACTCGGTTCGTAACCTGAAACGTTCGTAATCCGAAACATTGAAATCAGTGAAATAAAGACAATCCGTTTCAAGATGAAAGAATCGTTCTTTTTTGTTATTAACATCCGGGCGTTTACGTGACCAAAAAACAAAACAAAGAATACGTGTACTTCACGTATTAAATAAAGAGAAAGAAAACAGCCAATTGAATTAAATGTAAAAAACAAAAACCAAAAAAAAAAAAAAAAAAACGATCATGGGGAATTTGTCACTTTCTTTGTGTCCCGAATCATTAGTTTCAGAAGTATCTTGTCGCTGTTTCTTGGCAGCCGACTGGGAATCTTTTTGCACCAAGAAACTATCAATGGAAATTTGTCGCTTCCTTTGCTGGAGAATCTTTCTGAAGTGGGCCATAGTGTTATAATTCATCAGGTTTACTGTCCTGTTAGCAACAAGTTTGTTTGGATGATGGTTCACAATGAAGTCTTCGACGTCTGCCCACTTACTGCAAATTTCTTTAATCCTGGCAGTTGAAACGGTCACTGACTCCTCATCATCGGAAGACTGTTACTCCTTTAATGTCTTTAGCTGTTCATTCTGAAGATCCACAAGCTCATCTGTAGTACTGTTTGTACTGTACGCGATCGGTTGTTTCCATCGTTATACCTTGCTCTCTCTCTCTCTCTCTCTCTCTCTCTCTCTCTCTCTCTCTCTCTCTCTCTCTCTCTCTCTCTCTCTTCTCACTCTCTCTCTTTCTGTCTGTCTGTCTGTCTGTCTGTCTGTCTGTCTGTCTGTCTGTCTGTCTCTCTCTCTCTCTCTCTCTCTCTCCCTCTCTCTCTCTCTCTCTCTCTCTCTCTCTCTCTCTCTCTCTCTCTCTCTCTCTCTCTCTCTCGCCTTCGCTCGTAGCCCTAGGCACTGTTCGTTACCCGAGACATAACATTTTCGATGTTGTTGTTCATAACCTGAATTGTTCGTGACCTGAGGCGTTCGTAACCCGAGGTACCACAGTATAATGTTTATCAGTCCGAAGCAGGAACCTGATTGAAAAGTTATGTCTTAGTCAAATATTAGTAAGCTACCGTATGACAATAGACGGTACTACCTGCATTCTGTTAGCATCGAATGTTGGGCGGTGCTTACCAAACCCAACACCCCACATTGTGCCAAAGGCTTCGGGTGGAGGAATGCAATTGGGAGGGTTCAAGCCTTACCCTAGTGCAAAGAAATGCAATCTAAAGACTTAATGTCATGACAGTGAAGACCAGACCCTAAACCTTAATCGGCGACTGGTCTACGTTGGAAGCCTAGTCATGCGGACAGTTAGAGTATTGCTTTGCTGATCCGGTAGCTTTTGCAGCTTGTCTTGTTCCAGACGTATTGATGTTACCTTTCCTTTGGAGTAAACTAGGCGAGCCCAGAGAGAGAAAGAGAAAGAGAGAGAGAGAGAGAGAGAGAGAGAGAGAGAGAGAGAGAGAGAGAGAGAGAGAGAGAAAGAGAGAGAGATCATGCTGCATGGGCAACACATGGTCTCTACAATTCAGCCCAGCAGTTGCGCTATAACTCCATTTTACATATTATCGCCTGTCAAGATGACAGCCAAATCGTTTGAAATGACCAAAGCACCTTTGTTTTCCCAGTGTTATTTCCTTCTGAAAAGATCTAATTTTTAAAAGCTGGGGTTGGCTGCTACGTCCTGTAAAGGATATGCAACTAATATATTTTAGTTTATGGCCTGCTCTGTGGCGAAAGTGTTACCAACGCAGTTCGTAATCCGCAACACCACGTTTGAAACACAGCTGGGGGTGATTTTGCAGCTGACTGCCTTGCGTTGGTTGTTGACGAAACGGTGTGTTTGCCGGTCGTTCAAAAAGCATTGGCAAACTACTGAACGTAAACTTGCCAAGAAATCACCAACAGAAAAAAAAAATTGCTCGGGGTGACTGCGATGCCTTGTAAAAGGATATGCAACTAACTTTATTTGTTAAAGTCTGTGAGCTAATGAAGTAATGTTGCCGTTGCCAGGAAGTGCGATGAACCAGGTGGACTTCTGTACCGGCAACCGGCCACCAAGGGAGGACACCAACAACGTTACCAGTGACACGCTGAGCGTGGATTACTGCGTCAAGACCTGCAACGATAAGGGCGCCAGTTACACCATATACTTTGTGAGTATTATACTGGTACTGATGTAGCGTGAGCAAGGGAATGAGGGACCTCATCTCATATCAATATATCCTTCCATCCATTTATCCACTAACTCAGCTATCCATCTATATGTCCGTCTGTCTGTCAATCTGTCTGATTGCCCGTCTGGCTGTCTATCTGTCTGTCTGTCTAACTATCCTATTTGTCTTTCTTTCTGTCGGTCTCTCTGTCTATCTCTGCCAACCACTCTCTGTGTGTCTGTCTGTCTGCCTACCTAAACCCACCACATGATTACTTAGTTACTTACCCAAATGTCCATACCTGTATAAATCATCTTGGGAACCACCCGTCTGTCTCTTTATACGCACTCACTAAGCACCCATCTACCTGTCTACCTACTACCCAATACCTACTTCACAATACCTACTACCTAATTAACTACCTATCTACCAACCCACTACCTAACTACTTACATACCTACTACTACATACTACCCACTACTCATCACCTACCTACTACCTACTGTCTAGCTACCTATTTACACACTTACTACCTACTAACCTACCTATACACTTACAACCTACCTACCTACTACCTACCTACCTAATACCTACTACTTACCTTCCTACTACCTACTTACCTGCTTACATACCTACTACCTACCTGTAGCAGAACCTTCAAAAGGATGAAGAAAGCTTCATACATAAAGCAGAAGACACAAAGACTATGCCTTAAGAAGGTCTGTAGAAAACGAAGACCGTGTCGCCTCGTTGGATTAGGGGTATGGGTCTTTGGCAACAGAAAATGTCAACTTTCCTACCAATGGCATAGGCACCAAAAGAATAGAAAGCAGGTTCAAGTATCTGGGTTACTTTTTCCTGGGATGGAATTACAGCTCCCAGAGAATTATTGTCACCTCAGGCAATGTATTCCCAAAGTATAGAAACATGTGTGTTACATTCACTCTCGTCTAATTTAGTCTAATCAGAGAGACGTCTAAGATCAATGTTTTAATTTCATGAAATAAAAGTGTATAATTTATTTTGTTTCTCCAATGCTGAAGAAAAAATAAGTGCTCTGTGAGCGGTCGGAGTAGTCTAGAGCCGCTTTTGTTTCCAGCGTGGGTGTTAGACCTGAATACAAGGTCCTATAGTTAGGTAGAGATTCTATAGATCGGGAAAGGATGGTTCTTCTCATGTAACTGAGTGATGCCTTCCTAGACTGCGCCTGTAAGGTCTACCACACCGTCCTGTCTCACTACGCTGCTGACTGGTAAAAGACTGCTCTGCTCCTGCCTGGTGAGTCAGACACTCACTTGCGAACCGCGTCGCTAGATAGGTGTTGGAAGCGTGGTGGTACAGTATGCAGTCTGTGGTCACCTCTCAAGCTGAAAATGACACAAAGGCACACTCGTAAGTTTCTGGTGAAGATTTACTGCCGTACCTTCCCCACCTGGCTTTCGGCCTAACATTCTATGAAGACCTATCATCAGGCAAACACCTATCTGAGGAGACAGAATTATTTTCTATAGCAGTTCCTTCGCTATGTGAGATGACTAGCTGACATATAGTACTAGATAAAGGAATAGCCACAGATCCTGTCCCTAAATCACCGTTGATGCTTCATAGAAATGAAGTCAAATAGAACATGCTTGAGAATTAGGCCGAATGAAGTTAATCGTTGTTAATCCCTCCGAAAATCAACGTGTATCATAAACACTCATCCCGCACCTCTCTCCTTACTGAACAATTGAAGTGTACTATGACTAACTTCTGTTGGTTCCTGCGAGCACGACACTCTAATCCTGACACTTCTAGCAATCATGCCTTTAATATGAATCAAGAAGTCTAACAATCCAACAAGAATTCGATTCTTACTACAAATCTAAACAATCAAGGATTTGTTATGTCCTTGAATTCTGAACAATCAAGCAAGAACTCAAATCAGCCAAGAGTTAGATTCACCTTACGAATTCCAAACAATCAATGCTGTGAGTTAGACTATGAATTCTAAACAATCATAGATTTGCCATGAACTACGAATTCTGAACCGCAAGGATTCTAATCGACCCAACAATTATCACTGAGATTTCTAATAGGACCAAAATTCTAATAGAACCAAGAATTATAGCACACAAACATATGTACTACTGCTAAGTGATCTTCCTTGCTATCACCGTACAATCATGGCTTGTTCTAGCTATGTGACAACACGTTTATTGCTGTGGGATCGCTGAGCCTGGCATTTCATCCGGTAACCAGTTTGTCTGATCAGCGCATAATTTTCTGCTAACATTTTCCTCCCTTTTATCCCTTCTTATAAGTGTAATATTCCTGACTACTTGGTTATAAGAAAATGGGAAGGAATTCCAAGTTAATTCACCACACTACCGACATACCTTTTACCTACCTACCTACTTACGTACCTACTACCTAACTAACTATATAGCTGCCTACTTACATACATACTACCTACTACCTACCTACTTAGATAACACTACTTACCTACTCATTACCAACTGCCTACCTAACTACCTACCTACATACCAATTTACATAATACTATCTACCTATCAACTATCTACCTACTTACTTGCATGCTGGATTAGCTTCATAAGTGATGTTGAATGAGATAATGTATGAAAGGAAATAGAGGAGAAGGGCAGAATGTCAGACGGGCATGCGTGCCCAATTCTTAACTCTTTGAAAATAAAGATTGTTCGTTCGTTCGTTCATACCTTCTACCCACCTATCTAAGCACTAACCTGCCTACTTACATGCCTACGATCTACCTGCCTACCTAACTGCCTACTGACATGCCAAATACCTACCTACCGCCTACCCTCCCAACTACCTACCTACGTACCTGTCTACTTACATACCTACTGTTTACTACCTGCCTGCCTACTTACATATCTAATGCATACCTACCTACCGACCACCTACCAACCCACCTACCTGCCTACCTGCCTACTACGTACCTATTCCTACTTACCTACTTAATACCTACAACCTACCAACCTACATACCTATCTCCTACCTAACTACTTGCACAACTACTACCTAACTATCTACCTATCTAGCTGCCTACTTACATAATACTACATACCTACTTACTTACCTACTACATACCTACCTCCTGCCTTCCTACTTATATACCTACTACCTACCTGCCTATCTTCCTGCCTACTTATATACCTACGTACCTACCTACCTATTACCTACCTACCTACTTATAAGTCTACTACTTATAAGTCTACTACCCACCCACCTATCTACCTACCTTCCTACTTACATAATACTACCTACCTACTTACCTACCTACTACATACCTACCTACTTACCTGCCTATTTATATACCTACTACCTACGTACCTGCCTATTTATATACCTACCTACCTACCTACTTATAAGTCTACTACCCACCCACCTATCTACCTACCTGCCTACTTACATACCTACTGTCTACGTAAATACCTGCCTACTTACATACTTACTACCTATCCACCTACCTACCACCTCCCCACCCACCTACCTGTCAACATATTTCTGGTATTTTACAGAACAACTCGCGGACTCTGGAATGCTATTGCAATCACGCCCTGGATCAGGCGTACATGTCGAGTCCGTGTCCCCTGAGAACGGTCGATACCAACTCCCTGGGAGTCTTCTACATTCTGCTGTCAAAACCAAGTCAGTGATATGATTACTAGTAATCGTTAATGTGATGACAATGGTTAATTATGTATATTTTAGAGAGCGAGAGAGAGAGAGAGAGAGAGAGAGAGAGAGAGAGAGAGAGAGAGAGAGAGAGAGAGAGAGAGAGAGAGAGTTGATTCAAGAAAAGACATCGCATAGCACTTGAAACAACCAGTGAAGAGTCCCAACACTAATGGTGTCAGTTTAATAATAGAGAAATGCAGAGAATTTAATGTAAACCTTTCCTCGTGATTTGTGGATTACTTAAAGGCATTTGACTGTGAATAACATCAGAAACATTGGGAAATCATGAGGAATTTGGTCTTTCCATCACATATAATGCAACTCATAAAAATGCTTGATCTAGACCAGTGGTTCTCAACCGGTGGGGAATTCCGGGGGGGGGGGGGGGTGATGATTATTTCAAGATTGCGTTAATAAAAGAACCGATTACTTGATCTTGTTTTTCCCTTCATACTTTACGGTTCTGTACGTCTAACCCTTCTAAAATTCATTTTATAAAGTAAGTAGACCCACAAATCACGTTTTATGTGGACTCTAGAATTGTTGTAGTATGTGCTATTAAAGTTAGCTTCAATTATTACGTATACTGTGAAGGCGTTGCCAGTAGTGGGTTGTGCTCAATATTTAAATTTCAAATCCCGAAACAACCACTTAATCAATTGATTATTTCTCACTGGATTTAGGAGGCCTGGTGTTCCTTGCCAGTGAGAAGTCCTGATCGTTCGGGTCCCATCGATTGACGGACGTCGGTCGCGGCGATTGGGCAATCTTGAGCATAGCCTACGATGGGTAGCGTTGTGATATTCTGTTGTGATAATTTGGTGTGTCCAGTGTGTGCCGCGTGGTTACACACCCGCTTCACACGCGTGATCCGGGACTGTTTCCGGATCCGGTCAGGGATATGCACTACTGACGAGCTCAAACGAGGGCGCAACTCGAGTATAGTGCTTCCATATTGACGTGGATAGGCCTTAGGTTCATACCAGAATGCGATCGGCGTTGCCAGTAGTGGGTTGTGCTCAATATTTAGATAGTATAGTCACTGTGTCGAAGGGGTTACGAATACTATTCGTAATCCCGCATACCGCATTCGAAACACAGCTAAGGGCGATTAGGCAGCAGACCGCCTTCTGCTGATTTTTATAAAATGGAATGAGTGTCGGTCGTTCAGAAAGCAATGGCAAAATACTGAACGTAAATTTGCCAAAAAATCACAAACAGCAAGAAACAACATGATGGGGTTGATCGCTGTGCCCTGTAAAGGACGTCACACCTTGGCCACGGAGCCGGCTTACATTCAATGATAGTGACTTAATGCATAAGATAGTTTTCAGTTTCTGAAATGCAGTTTTAGCTTGCCCTATTGTGTTCTTAAACCATAACATGTACAGGCCGACATACTTTGTTCTACTGTTGTTTTCTTGTTTTGCAGATTCCTTGATACAGATTACAGGTACCAACGTCACCTCCAGAGCTGAGATCCTCTGCTCTACGGTAGATGACAGTACTTTAAGAGTTCGTCGACAGATTACCAGTGAGAAATGCTTCAACCTGCAGCATTTCATCTGTGACTTAGGTAATTATGGATTTCCTGTGTATAGTACTTCATCTTTTTGTGGACGTCTTCTACTTACACCGGCGCTGTTTCGAATGGGTTACGAAGGCTATTCGCAATCCGGAGTACCGTGTATGAAACATAGCTACAGTCGATTTGGAATCGGATTACCTTGCGTTGCTTTCCATACAATGGTATGAGTGCCCGTTGTTCGGAAAGTAGTGGCAAACTACTAAACGTAAACCTGCCAATACAGTTTTAAAACAGCCAGAACATGTTTGGGTTGAATGCCATATCCAGTGGTGTTTGTCCATCAAGAATGTTGATGACCATTGATTTCATCCAGTGGGGTTGAAAGTTTGGAGCCATGAGTCCTAAAATGGCTGGCAAGGCCTATTTTGGCTCGAAATGTTCTTTGACACTGTGGGCAATGAATGCTTTACGTTCCAGGAGGAGGATCTTCTGCAGTGGTTTTTCTGTTCAGCCTTTTCTTCACAAATCTTGCAGTCCTATTTGCTTCACAAGTGATTGCATCCTTGCGTAATGATGTACGCTACGAATTTCGGTCTCTGGCAGCAGCCTCCCAGGTGTCAAGATGAATTGCAAAAGCGTGTAGCAAGATCTTCAGTTTCTGTAAACCGTTTCCTCTAGTCTCCTTGGGAGCATTTACCACAACGCAGCTCACCGTATAAAATTCAGTTAGGGAGCACGCGAGCTGATATGCAAGTCAAGTGACCAGCCAGCCAATCTGATTCTTCATTAGTAGAGTGTGGATACTGAGCATGGACACTCTTTCCAAGACTTCAGTATCTGAGATCTTGGCTTGCCATTTACTATTCAATGGCCTCCTAAGGCATGCAACTTAATATCCTGTAAAGGTTATGCAACTAACTTATCATGGCTGTGTAGTTTAACAGCCGCTTCCAAATTTACACACAGAAGCCATAAACAAAATATTGCACTATTTCTTGCCTGGCATTTTTGCTGAATCTCGTAAGATGCATACTGTAGAGTTGTATATCTTGTTATGTGACACAAATTACAAATAACCAATACATGACGGACTTCAGTGCGACGCTATGTACAGATCGTGCAACTAACCTGTTTTTAAAGTAGTTAGTCAGTTATTTAGTTAGTTAGCTAGCTAGCTAGCTAGCTAGTTAGTTAGTTAGTTAGTTAGTTAGTCGCGGTTCCAACTTCACGGCAAAGGGTCGCCCCATTATGCTCCGTTCCTGTGCCAGTGAATATCACGCAAAATGTTCCTTGCTACCCCATGTAAAAAGTGGAACAGACAGCAGTCTCAACACACCATCGGCCTGCACTGATATACTATACATAAGGCCGCTGCTAAAATGCCAACACAATAGTCCGCTTTGAAAAATACAGTTCATCGTCGATGGAATCGGTAGTCACTAAAAAACCAGCAGCTATACATTAGTGAATAAGGGAAGCTTGTAAGTTCAGCGGCCGACCGGCCGCCATTTTTCTGAACATGTAGTTTACGCTATCAAACAACCGCGGATAGACATAGATATAAAAACACTGCACACAAAATTCACAGTTCACAGTGTTACCCCACGCACTTACCTCAGTATCAGGACAACGGAACCATGCACTACCAGTCCAACATGAAGAAAATACATAAGCAAACCGTAGGCACAAGCATAAACACTCCAGAGGCCTTAAAAGCTCAACCGCCTATCCTCCATGTTAGGGACCGGAAGTTTACAACTAAATTTGTCCCCCTATTAAATATGTTGCATGTCCAGGGTGATGTTATGGATAATTTTACGTTAAGTAGTTTCCCATAGCTTTCTAAACGAGACGTTAATATTTAATTCCAACTCACTGGAGTAGGGTTTGAACCTCCTACCTCCCCGCAATGCACCGACAGTTTAAGTTCTAGGACACAAAGCCAGACGGACACGTAGAACTATCCCACTCTAGTATTATTTCTTCAGTATTTCAAATGTATGACATTTTCTTCAATAAGTGAAAGAAATAGCCTTGTGTTTATTACTGATGCCGTATAGTCATCATGATTATGCCGGTAAGCGTGGTTGGTCAAGTTTCGCCATGTTACGCGATCACAAGTGTCATGGTTCAGCTTCGTGTTCTTGTCTCTACCTTGCCATATAGCCAAGTCATCCAGATATTTACATATCTGCCTTCCCCTTGTTCTTTTCCTCTTATTCTTATTAGTTGTCACCAAGTTCTCTAGTTTTCGTCTGATAACGTGTCCAAAAATGTTGATTGTCTACGTCTAATTTTTCGAATCAGTTTACGGTTTTCATTTTCTTCTTGAAGGTCTTGCTCTTTGGTTTATCTGTATGTCTATATTATTCTATGCATATACCTCAGAAACCACATTTCCACTGCTAGTTCAGTTTATTTTTCATATTGTCTGCTTTTTTCCACGTTTCATTTTCATACAAAAGTATAGGTTCTATGTAGCACTTCACACTCTTATTTTCGTTGCAAATGACATCTTTTTATTAGTCATTATGTTTTCAATTTTTCAAAAGACTACCTTCGCCATGGCGATTCTTGTACTAATCTCTTCAAGGCAACTCCCATCAGATGTTATGACTGTTGCGAGATTGTTGTACCGAATGACTTGTTCAAAAATACTCGTATTTACCCGTATATTACATGGCTGTACACTGAGCTTGATCATTCTTTTCTGAATTACGTAATTACATGTATCTTTCGTTGATTAATTTAGGGAACGAAACAAAATGTACGCAATTAATCCACTACCCGCTTTAGACAATAATCATCTTCAAATTAATACCCTATGTCACAGAAATATTAATCTGAGCCAGAGATAGACCCTAATATAACTTCTCGTTTGAATTTGAACGGGGCAGGTAGAATTGGGGAAAATTTGAAAACAAAGCGTGTAAACATAAATAACCAAACAATGGAGGGTTATGTTATCATTAAGAATATCTGATTCGATGGCAAATATAAAGTAGGGTTGGACCAAACATGGTACACAATTAAATGAACAAGTATTATAATGTAAATTTATGTTCACTGAGCATTAACTGATTCAGTGCCAAACAAAACGTGGGTGCGGACAAAACAGAAATTGATGGCAGAAAATGAGAAGTAGGGGTGTGTCACAATAATGATGTAAACATTGATAGCATAGTAGCAGATATATTGTATTATATATCAAAGTAAAAACCATTGCACAGGGAACACGTTGGTATTGCTACTATTACTATAGGTTAGAAATGTGATATAATAATATTAGCAGATGTTGTTTAAAAAAATGAAGACAAAGGTGACAATTACGTGAAATGTCCACTGTAGCATGATGGAACAGAATTCCACATTTCCAGT
Organism: Cepaea hortensis; assembly: GCA_963921405.1. NCBI lineage: Eukaryota > Metazoa > Mollusca > Gastropoda > Stylommatophora > Helicidae > Cepaea > Cepaea hortensis. The sequence continues at coordinate 420,052,570 of OY992876.1, forward strand.
CCGACACATTTCATAAAGATACTTTTAAGTCTTAACGGGGACCATCCCAAGTATAAGGGCTATTCTTAGAACGAATGTTTTAGAACGAGTTGGGGGAGGCGGCGGTATGCACTTGTCTTTTGATTGGTTCATAATTAATGAGCCCACGCTATTCCTGGGCCATATTTTAAAATCTAATTAGTAGGAGCGGGAATTTCACCAGGAGCGGTCGCTAGTGTGATGTGATGACCCAAAAATGCCCTTAAAGATTCAATAATATATTGTTCTCTGGACAGCAGAGAACAGTATGGTGGAGAGGCAATCCATATATCATCTGGGACAACTCACCAGAAGTCCTAGATCCAGATGTGACTCCCTATCAAAATGTGGGAATATCAAGAAGAGTTTTCTCTCAGCTCAACAGCTGAATGCATAAATGGGAGAATAACACAATCTGAAGCACTACCAATGTGGTGAACTGGACAGTGATCTTGAGTCAGTCCAATGTTAAACTGAGACTAACAGCAAGTCTAGTAGTATGAATTACATTCATGGAGAACTGTGGAGTAAATTGGGAGTGTTTGTTTATCTAAGACAAAACTTAGAAAATATCCAGCCTGATGCTAACACAGTGATTCTTGAAGAATGTGAGGAACAGTAGGGAAGTTGATCTGGCTAAGTGAGTAGTTGCAATGTATGGGACATTAGGTATGCCATTATTGAAGTACCCAGTGACAGCCTTCACTGACAGCCTGATCAACCGTGAGATGCAGTACCATATCATCATATCAAATCTTGTCTTCAAGAGGAATGAATCTGCCATGAAGCTTAATCTGGAGGAGCTGCTAACTGGAGCTAGTCCAACATCCATGCTGATGAGAAAAGGATTCAACAGACCCAGAACAGTAGTTTCTTCCTTGAGTTGCCCATGGATAGGATTTCCTAAATTCCCAAGAGTCAGGAAATGATGATAGATACAGATACTGTAACGGAATGGTGTGGTGGTAATTAGAGAGGAGAGGTGGAGGAGAGTTATTGGCTGGTGGAGTAAATAAGAAGTGTTGTATCTTGTTTATCAATCTGCATGTGTGACATATTTTATGCATTTTCTATGCAATGATTGAAATGTTGACATGACAGGTGATGAGGCAATGGTCACCACTCTACTCACCAACTCAATAAATTGTGTATTTAGTGAACCAGTGTTTGAAGTACATGTCCCCAGTGAATTTCTTGTACAGTTGCTGTCAAGTGTTGTCTCTGGTGACTGTCTTAAGTGCTGTGGTTGGTTATACATATTGTGAAAAGTCCGGTATAGATGTTGTCAAGTATCACATGATGTCTATCTTGTACAATTGTGGCGTAAACAATTCCTTGTGAATGTATGTCCCACTTTTGGCAGGAAACTGTCATGTAGATGTCTTGTCCAACAGATGTAAAGTACCGTTATTGTTGAAGTTTGTTTGTCTACAAATAAATAGAGTCCTAAAGTCCTAAAGACTAATTGAACTGATATAGGTCACAAAATGACAAAAAATATAGGGAATGATCCATGTGACGGACGAACAGCACACTGGCAACATTATGTTGAGTGAGAAGGATCCTCAGTTGTACAGGCGCTAACAGTTCAGATCTTCTCTGGCCTTGGGTGAACTATTTTACTTCTTCTATAAATTTCTGTGTAGATACATAGTGGTCTCACAGTGGGGGTTTGAGCCAAAAGGAAAAGTGGTTCTCCAAAAAAGGCTATTGCGGGAATGATTAGCTCATTTGAGTGACCTTTAGACAAAACGTGCTAAATCATATCCTTTATCTTGTTATTATTATTCAAGATATATCTCCAGAGAACACTACAAACTATGTCCTCTGTCATCATCAAATAATATGTCACATCCACGTACCAAGGCAATTCATCTTAATCGCTGATGGTAATCCAATAAAATTTACTGAATAATGATAAATACACAACTTTCCTTCGCGAATATCACTAGAACTGCTCCATACACCTATAAAACACAATTAACACTTCATATTTTGAAGAGAATCATTGCCAAACAAAATGGACAATGTCAGGAAAACACGAGGCAGGTTTTGACCATTTTCTACTGAGAAACAACAATATGTACACTATTTTCTATTTAGTTATAATTATTATTCGTTTAAATTTAATTATTTGAATATTCTTCAGCCTATTTGTGTTAGGCATAGCAAACTTAGGGGCACAAGTACGGCCCATTAGTGCGAGCATAATTCAACATGATGACGAACTTTCACGGTTAGTTGTGTTTTCCATTCTGAATGCCTGCTAAATAATTTATTTTAACTGAATAACCACAATAACTATGTGCTATCAGTTTAGAATCTTTAACAAAGTCCTTTAAACCAGAATAACTATCTAACATTGTTTACAACTATTATCTAATGCAAATATGTGAGGCCGAAAACAAAGGGCTGTGCCATTTCTAAAATCAGAAAAGTAACCTCAATTTAACTAAGAAGTCCTGCACAAAGTTGAGATATTTTCTTTCTCTCGTGGGCTGTTTTGAAATGACAGACCTTATTCCGGGTGTAACACGTGATTGACAGAGCATTAAAATTAAGGAAGATACGCGAAATGAAACAAATAACGAACTGTCAAGAATATGCCACTGAAGCGTCGTTTGGCACTCCAGTGTCTATACCTTCTGTCACTGAAGTGGTGCTCGGCACTGCATCAGTTAACATTGCGGAAAATACCACGAAACAAAACAAATAACTCTATGACACTAGTATGGAGAAATATCGTTCTTCTGTCCAAATGGGAGGTCACGTGTTGATATATTATTAGTCGTCACTGAATCAATTCGTTATTCTGATTTGATTTATGAAATTACATGTGTCTTTTGTTGTTTAATTCAGGGGATGAAACAAAGTGTGCAAACAGAAATTGTCAAACCGTGGAGTGTTATTTTATCTTGAGACGTCGTTGCATGCTTCGAGTTGGCATCTACCGCCATTGGTATGCTGCCAGGGCGTACTGCCAGAACAAGGATGGAGACTTGTGGAATATGTTTCAGCTGGCTGACCTAGCCGATGTCCCAATGTTGAGTGACCGAGTGACCAGGTACTGGATTGGGGCTACCAATTATGACTGGAGATTTAATGCGAGTAAGTATGAGCTGTCTCTAGTGGTTGGTTGGCTGAATGATTAGTTAGTTGGCTGTTTGGATAAATAGGTGATAAATTAGTTGGGTGGTTGGCTGGTTGGCTAAATAGTTGATAGATTAGTTGGTTCTTTGACTGGTTGGCTGAATAGTTGAAACATTAGTTGGCTGGTTGGCTAAATAGTTGATAGATTAGTTGGTTCGTTGGCTGTTTGACTAAATTAGTTGATAGATTAGTTGTTTGGTTGCCTGGATGGCTAAATAGTCGATAGATTAGTTGATTCGTTGACAGGTTGACTTAATAGTTGATAGATTAGTTGGTTAGTTTCCTGGTTGGTTAAATAGTTGATAGATTAGTTGGTTGTGGGGCTGATTGGCTAAATATGTGATAGATTAGTTGGTTAGTTGGCTAGTTGGCTAAGCAGTTGATAGATTAGTGGGTTCGTTGGCTGGTTGGCTAAATAGATGATAGAATAGATGGTTGGTTGGTTGGCTGGTTAAGTAGTTGATAGATATTAGTTGGTTGGTTGGCAGGTTGGCTAAATAGTTGATAGATTAGTTGTTTGATTGGCTAGTTGGCTAATTAGTTGATATGTTAGTTGATTTGTTGGCAGGTAGGCTAAATAGTTGATAGATTAGTTAGTTGGTTGGCTGGTTGGCTAAATAGTTGATAGATTAGTTGGTTGGTTGGCTGGTTGGCTAAATAGTTGATAGATTAGTTGGTTGATTGACTTTCAAAATGCTACCCACTACACATAATGTAAACTATACTTGGAGAACACACACACACACACACACACACACACACACACACACACACACACACACAAAAGGTTGAAACATTGTACATAATGTAAACTGTACTTAGAAAGAAAACTGATGATGTTATGTCGATCTCTTATTTTGAGGTAACGTATGTTGAGTCAAGAACCAATATCACAGCACCAGGGATATACGTGCGTAGTCCTCTTCGTTAACCGCCAGCGAAGAGTCCCAAATTAATTGCACAAGTAGCAGCAGATTCTATATGTCCGTCTGGCTTTTTAACGAGTCCCGAGTGTCGACCAGATCCTCTGGTCACTCCCTGCTGCACCATACTCTCCAAGCCTTGATGCTCTATCTGTTCTTCTGCACTATACATAATCACAAATGGACTCAGACCACATGTCTTACCATGCACCATTACTCCATCGAGAGCTGCAGACCCAGCCAATCCGTCACTCTCCCTCCTCCTCCCTCTTCCTCCTCCTACTTCTCATTCTTCTGCTTATTCTCTCCTCCTCCTCCTCCTCCTCCTCCTCCTCCTTCTTCTTCTTCTTCTTCTTCTTCTTCTTCTTCTTCTTCTTCTTCTTCTTCTTCTTCTTCTTCTTCTTCTTCTTCTTCTTCTTCTTCTTCTTCTTCTTCTTCTTCTTCTTCTTCTTCTTCTTCTTCTTCTTCTTCTTCTTCTTCCTCTTCCTCTTCCTCTTCTTCTTCTTCTTCTTCTTCTTCTTCTTCTTCTTCTTCTTCTTCTTCTTCTTCTTCTTCTTCTTCTTCTTCTTCTTCTTCTTCTTCTTCTTCTTCTTCTTCTTCTTCTTCTTCTTCTTCTTCTCCTCCTCCTCCACCTCCTCCTCCACCTCCTCCTCCTTCTCCTCCTCCTTCTCCTCCTCTTTCTCCTCCTCCTCCTCCTCCTCTTCTTCTTCTTCTTCTTCTTCTTCTTCTTCTTCTTCTTCTTCTTCTTCTTCTTCTTCTTCTTCTTCTTCTTCTTCTTCTTCTTCTTCTTCTTCTTCTTCTTCTTCTTCTTCTTCTTCTTCTTCTTCTTCTTCTTCTTCTTCTTCTTCTTCTTCTTCTTCTTCTTCTTCTTCTACTTCTTCTTCTTATTTTAATTTTAGCCACCAATCAAACATAATCCTTCAACTCCAGAAATTCCTCTCCGTCACTCTCTTTTATTTTCTTTCACGACTCTTTCATCTCTCTCTCTCTCTCTCTCTCTCTCTCTCTCTCTCTCTCTCTCTCTCCCTCTCTCTCTCTCTCTCTCTCACACACACTCTCTCTCTCTCTATTTATCTCTCTATCACACTCTGTCTCTCTAGTCTCTCTCTCTCTCTCACTCTCTCTATCTCTCTATCTCTCTCACTCCTTCTTTCACTCTTTCTCCCTCTTTATCTCTCTCCGTTTTTCTCACTCAATCTCTCTCTCTCACTCACTCTCTCAATCACCCTCTCTCACTTTCTCTCATACTCTCTCAACGCCACCCCCCCCCCTTCCCCCCTAATTTTTGTAGCTTTATTCTACAGCCCACTTCAATAAGAACAATCTCTGTGATATAGCTGTCTCCATTATTCACGATTCCTTTCTGTGCACCTAATTACAATGCCTGCAGTTTACATCTCAAGTTCTTGTATAGGATACGTTAGCATGCTCCACCCACACACACACATGCAGACCCCAGCTGACAGTAATTGAACCCTTACAGCAAGCGCCAGCCTGGGTACCGCCCCGAGCAAGGACTACAACCGCCTGAGATGTGGACACATGGTCCGGCAGGGCAACAGCATGTCCGAGCTGACCTACCAGTGGAGTGACACTGTGTGTGATCAACAGAAGTCGTTTCTGTGTCAGTTCGGTAAGATTGTATTTCATGTCACACTAAGGTCAGTTTCATATCCTTTACAGGACGTCAGAGTCAACACCAGCATTTATTTCTGTTGTGATCTCTTGGCAAGTTTAAGTTCAAGAGTTTGCCATTGCTTCCTTAGCGACCGGCATCCATACCATTTCGTAAAATACCAACGCAATACGATCTCCTGCCAAATCGCCCACAATTGTGTTTCGAAAGCGGGTATGCGGGATTACGAACTACGAACGTAACACCTTCGCCACGGAGCATGCCGTAAAAATAAGCATGTTTTAATTTTCGGTATGATTGTATTTCGCATCAAACAGAGCATGTTTTAATTCTCGGTAAGATTGTAATTCACGTCAAGCTAACACGTTTTAATTCTCGGTAAGATTGTATTTCACGTCAAACATAGCATGTTTTAATTCGCGGTAAGACTGTATTTCACGCCAATCGAGCATGTTTTAATTTTCTGTAAAATTGTATTTCACGTCAAACTAATAATGTTTTAATTCTCAGTAAGATTGTGTTCACGTCAAACTAACATGTTTTAATTATTCATAAGATTGTATTTCACGTCAAAAAAGCATGTTTTAAATTTTTATATTGAGGGCTCTTTTCCTTTCTCACCTCGATATTGCGGGGAATATTCTTCATTGTGCGAAATGCGGCCATTGTGAGGGATAATCCACATGTCACGTCTTAAGTACATCTGAATATACCGTTATTAAATTACTAACATACTTAAATGCATTTCATTCACTTTAAATTGGTATTCTGAAAAGTAAAAAATGTATTGTCCCGACAATATTTAGTATATGACAGGATTTTCATGATCATATTTAGTATATGACAGAATTTTCATGACAATATTTAGTATGTGACAGTGTTGTCGCGACAATATTTAGTTTGTGACAGTATTGTCATGACAATATGTAGTACGTGACAGTAATATGATGACAATGTTTAGTGTATGATAGTATTGTCATAACAATAGTTAGTATTTGACAGTAAAGACATGAACATAGTTGAAGTACGACAGTATAGCATGACAATAATTAGTATATGACAGTATTCTCATAACAATACAATCACATTTTGCCACATTTCCTTTCTTAATTAAACACACTGATGCTCTACGTCCACACAGCCAAAACTGTCTTCAACCCGGACGAGATCAACCTGGAAACTGCCTGCCCCTGGCCCACCCCTCCTCCACCAATAACAGCGAACCCAGGAATTATCACTGTATCCAACGGAGTGCCTGTAACAGTGACCAATGTACCGCCAAATCCCAGCAATGAACCTGTAGTTGGCACTTCTGGAGATGGTTAGTTGAGAGTCTGTGGCTTGTGTACAAGCGGAGATGGTTAGTTGAGAGTTTGTGGCTTGTGTATAAGCGGAGATGGTTAGTTGAGAGTTTGTGGCTTGTGTATAAGCGGAGATGGTTAGTTGAGAGTTTGTGGCTTGTGTACTAGTAGAGATGGTTAGTTGAGAGTTTGTGGCTTGTGTACTAGCGGAGATGGTTAGTTGAGAGTTTGTGGCTTGTGTACTAGTAGAGATGGTTAGTTGAGAGTTTGTGGCTTGTGTACTAGCGGAGATGGTTAGTTGAGAGTTTGTGGCTTGTGTACTTGTGGAGATGGTTAGTTGAGAGTTTGTGGTTTGTGTACTAGTGGAGATGCTTAGTTGAGAGTTTGTGGCTTTTGTACTAGCGGAGATGGTTAGTTGAGAGTCTGTGGCTTGTGTACTACTGGAGATAGTTAATTGAGAGTTTGTGGCTTGTGTACTTGTGGAGATGGTTAGTTGAGAGTTTGTGGCTTGTGTACTAGCGGAGATGGTTAGTTGAGAGTTTGTGGCTTGTGTACTAGCGGAGATGCTTAGTTGAGAGTCTTGGGCTTGTGTACTTGTGGAGATGGTTAGTTGAGAGTTTGTGGCTTGTGTACTAGCGGAGATGGTTAGCTGAGAGTTTGTGGCTTGTGTACTTGTGGAGATGGTTAGTTGAGAGTTTGTGGCTTTTGTACTTGTGGAGATGGTTAGTTGAGAGTTTGTGGCTTGTGTACTTGTGGAGATGGTTAGTTGAGAGACTATGGCTTGTGTACTTCTGGAGATGGTTAGTTGAGAGTTTGTGGCTTGTGTACTTGTGGAGATGGTTAGTTGAGAGACTGTGGTTTGTGTACTTGTGGAGATGGTTAGTTGAGAGTCTGTGTCTTGTGTACTTGTGGAGATGGTTAGTTGAGAGTTTGTGGCTTGTGTACTTGTGGAGATGGTTAGTTGAGAGTTTGTGGCTTGTGTACTTGTGGAGATGGTTAGTTGAGAGACTATGGCTTGTGTACTTGTGGAGATGGTTAGTTGAGAGTTTGTGGCTTGTGTACTTGTGGAGATGGTTAGTTGAGAGACTGTGGTTTGTGTACTTGTGGAGATGGTTAGTTGAGAGTCTGTGTCTTGTGTACTTGTGGAGATGGTTAGTTGAGAGTCTGTGGCTTGTGTACTTGTGGAGATGGTTAGTTGAGAGACTGTGGTTTGTGTACTTGTGGAGATGGTTAGTTAAGAGTCTGTGTCTTGTGTACTTGTGGAGATGGGTAGTTGAAAGTCTAATTCAGGGGTGGCCAATCTTTTCAGCAGGCGGACCAAATTTCAGAAATAATATTTCCTGCCTAGCCACGCACCCATGTTTCTTTTTTTTTTAATTATTAAAGTGAACAAGTAAGCGTGCTACAGTTTCGACCACATCGTCGCTTCCCAGTAAGGGAGATCGGGGTCAAACGCTTGCCTGGTTCAATGATTTAAAAAAAAAAAAACAACAATAAAAAAACAAGAAATGGGTATATTTGTTTATTTTTTTTTTAAATTATTATTATTATTATTATTATTATTATTATTATTATTATTATTTATTATTATTATTTACGGAAAATATAACATAACTGAGGATCAAACATATTTACTAGACAATTTTAAAATATTTAAAAGTGAGACATCTGACTTTGTTTAGCAGAACTAAGTGCATCAAAATTGATCTCGACTGATGTTGTCTCTACACGCAGTTTTCTAAATGAACATCAGCAATTCGTGTTCTCACTTGTGATTTGATGTGCTTCATGCAACTAAAAAGCTGTTTACACGCATAAGTGTTTCCAAATAGCGAAACCATCGACAGAGCATGTTTGTAAAACGCAGGATATTTATCCTTGTCCAAATACGTTTTATAGAACTGTTCCAAACCAACTTGATGGAATTTCTCCTTTAACAGTGTATCATAACACATTTCATAATGTTCCATTTGTAATCTTCCTGGTAATAAATTCACGTCTACCGCGAATGGCGTTGCAAATGCACAAAAAAATACATGATGTTTTTTTTTTGTTTTTTTTTTAAATCCTGAAATCGGTTTTCACATTCGAGGGCTAAGTCGGATACCAAAGAAGTGTATTTATCGGCGCCATCTGTGTGACGTTTAAATGCAATGACAGTGTAGGAAAGTGAGTAAAGTTTTTTGTCCTAAACTGTTGTTCCCAAAGACCAAGTTTCAATTGAGGTGCAGAAATATCTTATTAATTAATTGATCTTTCCCTTGTAGGTGAGTATTCCCGTCCTTTTATTGAATAGTTATATCGACCAGAAATGCAAGTCGCAAACCCACTCTTTGTCTTCAAACTCTGGGATACTTTTTGACTTGCTTGCAAAGAATGATTGTATTTCTTGCTGCAAATCAAACACTCTTATCAACATTTTGGCACGAGTCAGTCATCTTACTACTGCATAAAATGTAACGTCATTATAATGTGAGTCCAAAGACTTTAGAAATTCTTGGGAACTGACGGTGATTCAAACCGTTCGACTTAATGAAGATCACTATTTCGACGACCACTTTCATGACATAGTCTATTTTGAAGGACTTCGAACATATATTCTCCTGATGAATATTGCAATGAAAATTGAGCATTGAAGTATTAGTATTACCAACTTTGGAGGCCTAATTTTCAATCAATGTTACTAAACATTCGTGTTTTCAAACCATTGCTGGAGCACCATCCGTTGTTAAGCTAGATAAATTGTTAAGTAGTAATGAAAAGCGATTCAATGTCGATGTAACTGCCTCTAACAAATTTCGTGACTTAGTAATGTCCTTAAGTGGATACAGTGCCGCTAATTCTTCTGTTTTTTTTTTAAATGGACATCAACACCCCTGATAAAAATTGCCAGTTGGGAAGTAACTGCCATTTCTGTGCTTTCTTCCAATGCTAGAGCATAAAATATAAACTTGGATGCTCGACTTTTCAAATTATCTTCAATATGTTTTCCAATGTCGTCCATAAGCCTAGTAATAGCCTGACGAGACAGATTTATTTTTGAGAAATTCTTCGTCTTTTATGGACAAAGAATTTCAACGACGCTCTCCAAACATTCCTTAACCATTTCACCATCTGAAAATGGCTTCGATTTTTTTTTTTAATAGTATCATGGCTACTGCATAACTAGCTTTTACATAGTATGTTGACTCTTAACCCGCTCTAGTAAATATCTTTTGTTGTGCAGAAATAATTTTTTTTTTAAAGTCATTTACTTGGTCTTGTCGAAATTGCCCTTTGTATTTACCAATCTTATTTGCATGTTTACTCTCGTAGTGCTGTTTGATGTAATATTCTTTCAAAACAGAAACAGATTCGTTCCATATCAAGCATATGGGCCTTGTTTTAATTTCCACGAGAACAAAATAGTTTATAGTCCACCTGTCTTGAAAACTTCTTAATTCTTCTGAAATTCTTCTCTTCTTTGGTCTTTACTAACTGACGCCATGGTAGGTCTTCGTTTGTTTTAACTGAAACAAAATAAAACGCAACGAGTAATACTAATTAATAATAATTAATTAATTTAACTTACGTAAATAAAACGTTTCAGGGTTTACGTACCTATAGAATCGATATGGTAGACAGAATACTTGGTTAAAGTAGTTTGAACTCTTATTATGAATATGATAAATATGTATTTTAACGTCGATCGCAAAATCTCTCCAGACACAGTGGCGATAAAAAAAAAAAACGAAACGACAAAATAACACGGAACTTTGTCAAGCTGGAATGAAAGTAGTTATGAGTATGAGCCCGATAACGTCCCGAGCTTCCCGAAGACGCGGGATATTTGAAATAGCTAAATTCTATGAAATTTCCAGAAAATGCGAGATATTTAAAATAGCTCAAAAACAATGAATTTTTCCAAATTTGCGAGATATTTCAAACTTCTCTTAGCTATAATTTAAAAATATATGATACGAACGACTCCTGATGTAATGTTCCCTTGGTGATATGTACAATAAAGTTAACATTTATGTTCATTTGATCTACCTCCGCTGGCCGCAACATGACTCCCGGCGTGCCGAATAGGGCCCGCGGGCCTCGAGTTGGCAACCCTTGGTCTAATTGTTTGAGCACTTGTGGAGACGGTTAGTTGAAAGTCAAATTCTCTTGTGCACTTGTTGAGATGGTTAGTTGGGTCTAATTATCTTGTGCACTTATGGAGAGGATTAATTGCGAGTCTAATTATCCTGTGCACTTGCGGAGATGGTTAGTTGAGTTTCTAATTGTCTTTTTCAATTGTGGAGATGGTTATTTGAGAGCCTATGTCTTGTTCACTTGTGGAGATGGTTAGATGAGAGTGTAATTGTTTTGTACACTTGTGGATATAGCTAGTTGAAAGTCTAATTGTCTTGTCCACTTGTGGAGATGGTAAGTTAAAAGTCTAATTGTCTTGTGCGTTGTGGAAAATGTTAATTGAGGGTCTAATTGTGTGTGTGTGCATGTGTGTGTGTGCGTGTGTGCGCGTGTGTGCGCGTGTGTGCGTGCGTGTGCGCGTGTGCACGCGTGCGCCTGGTGCGCAAGTGCGTGCGCGCGCGCATGCGTGCGTGCATGTGCGTGTGTGAGTTAGTTACGGAACAATGCATCAGGAAAAACGAATAGGTATACAATAATGTAACATTCATACACTTTTTTTTTTAAATTCGCATATCCTTTACTGGACATCGCTGTCAACAGCAGCATCTTTCAGCTGTCTGTTGATTTCTTGGCAAGATTACGTTCAGTAGTTTGCCATTGCTTTCTGAGCGGCCGGCTCAGTTATCCCGCAAGTCACCAGCGGGGGTAGAACATTCATACACTAGTAGACTTATATTCCTTTCCTTAAAAAGAGGTCTCCCGTCTTTTACCGTAAAATGTAGGGATACATTGGGTTATTTTAATCTTTCTAAAGCCACCCTGAGGTGGGGAATTGGAGTCAAAAACCGACATTTGTTCTTATTCACCCCAAAAAAAACATTTGAGGTTTTCATTTGAAGCCCTCTCGTATATCTCACTTTTTTTTTTTGCAGGCGTTACACATACCTACATGTTTTTATTTTTCATTGTTGACATTGTCTCTGGTTTTAGAGACCAGTTTTCCCATCGGAGCTGTGATTGCTGCCATCATTGCAGGACTAGTTCTTCTGACGTGTCTGGGAATAACCATCGCTTATTGTAGCAGACGGTAAGAAGTAGATAACAGGTTTATGTTCCATCTGCCACACTATTGAAATATATTAACATTCGTCGCCATCATTTGTTTAGTTTGTGCATTATTAATGATTATTGTCGAAACGTTGTTTTATATTTGTGTGTTTTTCACTCTTTCAGCTTTTCAGTTTTGGTTTGTGTTCATTCCGATTCCGATTCCATTATGAGCTCATCATCATGCGCCATGCTGATAAGCTAGGAAGGTCATGTTTCGCCATCTTACATGATCACCAGAGTCGTGAATCAGCTCTGTGTTCTTGTCCTAACATGCCACGTGGTCCATGTATTTACCTCTCTGCCTTCCCCTTATTCTCTTCTCTACAATCTTGCCAGTTGTCACAAAGTTCTCTAGTTTATGTCTTCTCATAATGTGCCCAGAATAAAAATAAACTGACTATCTACGTCTAATTTCTTTAATCACTTTGCCGTTTTCATTTACTTCTTGTAGACTTGCTCATTGGTTTTTCTGTCTATCCATAATATTTTTTGCATTTTCCTCAGAAATTACATTTCCACTGTCATTAGATGTTTTTCAGATAGTCTGCTCATCGTCCATGTTTCACAACCATACAAAAGTATAGGATCTATGTAGCACGTCAACACTCTTTTTCTCGTTGCAGTTGACATCCTTTTATTAGTTAGTGTGTTTCCCATATTGCAAAAGGCTGCCATTGTATTATGAGATGGGTAGCAGTTATTCCGTTTTTGTTTTTTTAAACAATGATCATCATTTATTTTATTTGTTTGTCGATAAGCAAGTAAGATTATGGCTCCACATCCCATACAATCACCAGTCTCTGATAAAGTCTGTTTTTTCTTGTCCTGATAACGTCATGTATCCAAGCCATATAATTAATTGTCTTCGTGTGTTCTCCTCTTGATCTTTCCCTATCATGTTCGTCAGTTGTCACTAAGTTTCCAAATTCAATTTCTGTTATTTAAAATGTGCTAACAAAATGAATTAAGTTAGTTACAATAGTTACTGCTATGGTCTAACGCTGTTTTGGGGAAGCTGGAAAATATCATTGAAGTATTCATTATAACTGGTGTTGGAAATGTCCAACACGGGTTTCAATATATGACTAACATACTGTTAACTATCTTCTGCAACGTGTCTGTTATTATTTGTTAAATGGTAATTCTGATTGCTTCTGTCAGGTCCTCAGTTGTGTGTACAGTATTATTGTACACACGCCACAAACTTTAAACTAACCATCTCCACTAGTAAACACCATAGAATTACTCCAGCAGTCGACAATCATTCGCTGCATATTGCGTCACGATTGACTGTGGAGCACATTTTTTGATGATATGACATACTTCATTTTTCATCTCCACAAGTACACAAGCCACAAACACTCAACTAACAATCTCAACAAGTACACAAGCCACAAACTCTCAACTAACCAACTCCACAAGTATACAAGCCACAAACACTCAACTAACCATCTCCACAAGTACACAAGCCACAATATTTCAACTAACCATCTCCACTAGTAAACTCCATAGAATTACTCCAGCAGTCGACAATCATTCGCTGCATATTGCGTCACGATTGACTGTGGAGCACATTTTTTAATGATATCACATACTTCATTTTTCAAACATGTTCTACATACAAAGTGTAGTGAGGCTTTACAAACACCCTGTACTTTGTATTTCCATCCCCAGACGGTGGATGGGCGGACGTTTCAAGAAAGTCAGAGAGCCCATGACGTTCATCCCATACTTTGCTGACGTATCTGGAGCAGACTATGAGAGTAAGTGTCAGATCATCATAACCATCATAAAACGCCATGTCCATAAGCGTGGGCGGTCGTGTTTCACAATCACCAGAGTCGTGATTTCAACTCTGTGTTCTTGTCTCGACTACGCCACGTTGTCAAGCCATCTAGGTATTTACTTCTCTGCCTTCCCCTTGTTCTGTCTCACATAATCTTGCCAGATGTCACCAAGTTCTCCAATTTGTTTCTTCTCATAACGTGTCCAAAAAGTTGACTGTCTACGTCTAATTTCTCTAATCAGTTTACGGTGTTCATTTTCTCAATGTCGGACTTGCTTATTGGTTTTCTTGTGTTTCCATGATATACTTTGCAGTTCCCTTATAAACAACATTTCCACCGTCATTAGATGTTTTTCAGCTTGTCTGTTCATTGTCCAAGCTTCACATCCATAAAAAGTAAGGTGCTTTATATGGCCATTTTCCATATTTAAAATCCATACAAAAGTACAGATTTTATATATCGTCATTGTCCACGTTTCACAAATATACAAACGTATAGTCTCCATGTCTGCTCATTGTCCGCGCTTCACATCCATACAACAGTACAGGTTCTATGTAGCACCCCAATACTCTTTTTCTCGTTGCAATCGACAGTGATAAGTAAAACATCATTTCTACAAGATACAAGTTAAAGGAATAATTCTCGAAGCAAGATACCAGGGGGCTTAAAATGAAAATCTTAACAGTGGATAGAAATTGAAACCATACTGTTGTCTTGTAACCTGTCAATATTGTTGTTATGGATGTCAAAAGTGTTCAGCGCGTGATATCACGGTGCAGACGAACACGGTGACGTCATAAGAACAGTTTAAAGATGGCAGCCGCACTTTTGACAACAACCATAGAGAAGCAGCGTTCTGTTGTCCTGTCTTTGATCAGAGAATGGGTGAAAACTATATAAATTCATCGGCGAATGAAAGTCCAATATGGTGATGTATGCCTGTCAATCCAGCAAGTGTATGAGCGCAGTAGTGTCGACCCGCAATCAAATCCGAACCTCCACTTTTAATGTGTACCACATTCCACATACTCGTCACACTTAGCTAGCCCCAAGTGATTTCCACCTGTTTGGACAACTGAAAAGGTTATTAGGAGAAAAAAGTTTTCACTTGAAACCTCCTCGTATCTATCTCCTTTACACATTTCAGTTTCATTTTTATGTCAAATTGTGAATTTTCGAATGTCTACTGATTCAGCTAAGATAACATCATCTGCGAGCTTGGAATCACATCCAATAGAACGGAGTTCAATTTAGAATGGCCCATATCATGGCGGCGGTGTGACGTAATGGTTACGAACGCAACTCGCAATCCCACATAGCGCGTTTGAAGTACAGCTGCGGTCGATTTGGAAGCAGATCACATTGCGCTGGTTTCTATACTGTAAGTGTTTGTTAACTGGTCTACGTGTCGAAGAAATTACGAACATTATTCGTAATCCTGTATACCCGGGTTCGAAACACAGCGGTGCTGGTCTTTTTTTGGGGGGGGGGGGAATAAAGTATAAATGCCGGTCGTTCAGAAAGCAATGACAAACTACTGAACGTAAAACCTGCCCAGGAATCACGAATAGCCAAAATGCTGGGGTTGGCTGCTACGTCCCGTGAAGGATATATGTATGTATGTGTGTGTGTGTGTGTGTGTGTGTGTGTGTGTGTGTGTGTATTATGTTTTAGTTTTGCGTTCGCTCGCTCTGATCTCAAGCGCAGTTCATACACGTGTTACTACTTCTAGTGCACTGGCGTGATTTTTACGTGTGGATTAGCTTTCTCTATTATTCTCTCGCTTTCAGGCGAACCCACTCCAACTTCTGAAGTTCCTGTACTTTACGTCCAGAAGTTAAGGAACGAGAAGTCGACATTTTAGTTCAGCTGTCCGGTTCAGGGGTTGAACCGCTTACCTCGGCATCAGCACAACTGATGTTTAAGAACACGCGTTCTTACCCATTCGACCATGCTGACATGCAGGCCACCTATCCACTTTCATTATATGTATTCATATTTTAGTTAATGTGTAACTGTTTTTCTTGCCTTCGTTATCTTGCAG
Source organism: Cepaea hortensis (assembly GCA_963921405.1). Lineage (NCBI taxonomy): Eukaryota > Metazoa > Mollusca > Gastropoda > Stylommatophora > Helicidae > Cepaea > Cepaea hortensis. The sequence goes on from OY992876.1 coordinate 420,068,658, forward strand.
GTCATGCAAATATGAGCTCTGTCTCTGACCACGGATCTCAGGTATGTTCTTTACTTAAATATTTTTTGTAAATATGTGTGGTGAAGCGTGGAAAATGAGCAGACAGGCTGAACAGCATCTGTTGAAATGTGGTTTCTGAGGAAAATGCAAAGAATATCATGGACAGACAGAAAAGCCAACGTACAAGTCCTTCAAGAAACAAATGAAGATCGTAAACTGATTAGAGACATTAGACGTAGATAGTCAAAAATATTTTGGGGGCAAGTTATGAGAAGAAATGGATTGAAGAACTTGGTGACGACTGGCAAGATCGAAGGGAAGAGACCAAGGGGAAGACCGAGAAGTAAATACCTCGATGGCTTTGCCACGTGGCATGGCCGAGACAGAAACACAGGTCTCTGGTGATCGAGTGAGATTGCAAAACAAGACTGCTCACACTTATCGGCATGGCACGTGATGGACGGATGGAAATATGTGTGTAGGTATGTACCAATGGGCTTCAAATGAAAACCTTAAAAGTGTGATATAAATAACAATAAGCATGCAATAGTCTTGTACCCTACTAATATTGTTATTAAAGGAGCGTTCAGAGAGTTCAGTGCGCGACATCACGGTGCAGAAGGACAGGGTGACGTCATAAAGACGGTTTGAAGATGACCGCCCCATATTTGACATGCACCAAAGAGGAGCAGCATTCTATTATCCGTTTTGTTTTTAAACATCAGTGAAAGGGTCAAATCTATTGAAATACATCGGTAGGTGAAGGTCCAGTATGGTGATGCCTGCCTGTCTGTCCAGCAAGTGCCTGAAAGGAGTAGGAAGTTTCCAAGCGTTTCGGTTCGATGAAAAGGTAGAGCAGGTAGTGCATGAATGGTTACACATGCGAACAAAAGAATTTATTTTTACATGAATCTAAGCACTTTATCGGCGCTGGAGTATTTGCATTGAACGCAATGGTGATTACATCGAAAAATGATACATTTGTTCTTTACTTGTATAGAATATATATTCTCTCTCTCTCTCTCTCTCTCTCTCTCTCTCTCTCTCTCTCTCTCTCTCTCTCTCTCACACACACACACACACACACACACACACACACACACACAACAAACATTTAAGGTTGTAATTTTAAACCCTCTCGTACATTGCACAGTCTTACCCCTGCTGGCTTGGTCACTCTCCGCACAACGGCTACTCGCCTGCGAGAGCATCGCATGGTGCACGAATTCTCTAGGGGTTTAGCGATGCGCCAGTTGTCTTCGAGATAAAATGAAAACAAACTGCGAAGGTGCCAATCTGCCTGCCTCGTGTTCGAAAGACCGTGGTTTCATTTTCAGACTGCGCCATTCACTTCTCCGCAGTTGTTTTTATAATTGTATGTGTATAGCACCATATACTCAATAAACAGAGCAAGACGTACAAACGCACGGGAGAAGTGGAACAGGAATAAATAATATGTAGAGGATATGGACAAAGCAGCAAGTGATAGGTAGGGACAGTGGGGCTTGCAGTCAGTTGATTGAGGGCTTATGGCCCAATGGGGATTTGCAGGGTAAAAAAAAAAGGAAGAAGCCCGTAAGCCCAATTTGCGTTCCGGAATGCAACTCGATCCTTGGCTGTGGTTTGATACCTGTGTTCCAAATGCAATTAATTCAATCCAAGATTTGCGAAATCAGTAACAATTCCGCTTTGTTCAAAACTGCTTCTGCAGCGTCGGTTATTATTGATGTAGTACATTTTGATATTCTTTCATTTTTTGTGTTCTCTTTCGAGTTAGTCCTAAACAGGACTGGTGATATTTTCTAATCTCTGCTCTTCGGGTTCGGTTGGGTCTTATTGGGTTCACGCTGTCTGGCATTTTCATTATTGCATTGAAGTTTTCCTGATGAGGACCGGTCCTTAGGAAGACATGCCGGATTCAGCAACCGACCAGTTGTTCATTCATTCATTCATCATGTGCATGGCGGTAAGCTTGGGCGGTTATGTTTAGCCATCTCACGCGATCACCAGAGTTGTTCATTGCTTACTCTAAAAGGATTTGGTTTAGTCCCCACAAGGACTTGTGCTGAACTAATTTAGTCCTCACAAGGACTTATCTTGGGCTCATTTAGTCCGTATAAGGAGTGGCATACACAAGGACGAAAATGAGATTATCACTTCCGCTTCCTTGTATCTACCAGGTTGGGCTCGTCAAGGGAGGCTACCACCACAACACTTCCGGTTACGGGATGTCAACTTCCTACGGAGAACAGAGTGGTGCATTTTCCAGCAAGTCTCTGGACAGAAGACACAAGGAGACGATGGATAGAAAGCTGGCAGAGAGTCAGAACTACCTGATCAGTGGCAACTCTTCCATGGGTGAGATAGAGAGTTATGCATACTCAATTTTATCATCATCATCATCATCATCATCATCATCATCATCATCATCATCATCATAATCATCATCATGCAGCAGAATCTCATCTTGTTCCTCGTACCTTCCGGTGTCGAGATCATACAGCAGATTCTCATCTCATCTCATCTTGCTCCGTTTGCATTTGTGGTGTCGATGTGAAGGATAAACAGATTGAAAGTGCCCATTTATGGGCGTCATCTATCGAGATTCTCTCTGTCCATCAGTTACGTGGCCGGCCTCTTCTTCTGCTTCCATTTGGTCTGTACATCATTGCTCGTTGTGGTATATTGTTATTTGGTAGTCTAGTTACACGGCCAAACCATTAAATTTGTTGATTTCTGATGAAATCTAGGGCTGCTATAACCCCTTACTTTAGTCCAGATTTCTTCATTTCTGATTTTCTATCTTCTTGATTGATACACTGAGTATTCTTGTCAGGAATCTCATTTCTGTTGTTGTTGTGAATTTTATTTTCGCTTTTTCTGTCATTGTCCAGGTTTGGCATTTGTAGCATAGAACTGGTATGAAGATTGTGTTATACAGTGCTTTCTTAGTATATATTAATACGTGTTTGGTCTTTAGTACTGATGCCATTTGTCCAATGAGTTGTTTTGCCTTATTGCATCTACTTTCGATCTCGTCTTCTGACTTCAGCAGAATCTTTCAAGACATTGGAGCACGTCTTCGTGGTGTGACTTTTCCACAAACACGGTTCTCAGATCAGCTAACGGGTCAAAGATCGTATGTCTCTCAGAAAATATACAGTTTATATACCAGCTTTGTACATCCTGCTGGTTTCTTAGCTTGGAGAGGGCAAGAACACGTTTTTAGTACAGCCCCTGTGTGGATGGTATTTCCGTAGAGGCTGGAGAGGAGGGTTCTACACTATGTTACCTCCAGTGTCAATCAATCAATCAATCAATAAATCAATCAATCAATCAATCAATCAATCAGGTTATGTCTCCACAATGAAGTGTGGCTGCAATGGATCTCGAAAACTGTCTGTCTCTCGCCTTGATTGTACATTGTCAGACTTCGGTTCGTCCGTCTCTAGATATCTGCTAACTTGTATCGTTGTCTACTCTTGCCTTCAACTGTATCCTTCAGTATGGTATTTATAAAAGCGTTATGTCTTTTAGCGTGGCCGAAATGTGTCACTTGCTTTTTTTTTTTCTTCCTTTCACCAACTCTCTTTTCACTCTCAGTTTTTCTAGAACCTCTGTGTTTGATTGTTCTTGTTTCCATGATATACGACATAATCATCCCCAGGGACTATATTCGACTTTATAATTTCTTGTTCATTGTCCAGGCTTCGCCGTCTCATGTCTGTGTTTAATGTACACAACATTTGACAATTATCTTGTTTAATGTGTTGTTAATATCTCTACATTAATGTGTTGTTAATATCTCTTGCGAGGAGTGACGAGGGGATCTGGCCGATGGCTCGACGCTCAGATGTAAGGCGAGACGGACATATAATCAGATTGCTACTGGTACAATTGGTGTTGGAACTCTTCGCTGGCTGCTGAGGATGGGAGAGGATCGCCTATGGGAATGCCCCGAATGCTGTGATGTCGGTTCCTAGATCAGTCAGTCAATAAATTAATCTCTCTAGATGATACTGATCATTGGCCTTTCCTGTTCTCTTTTTTTTTTTTTTTTTTGTAAATATATTTCTCCACATCAAGAAATCGGACTGAATAGCTGCAACCCTGATGCCTTAAAACCATGAGACTAACTGCTTCTTTTAGTCAATGCCGCGTGTTGTTGGCTATCATAGTGATTCGTGCCTTTTATCTCGTGCACTACGAATCATGTCTATCAAACATTTGACCCGCATGCCAGATCACAAGCTCTCTAAACGATTTATCTTTATGTGGTTGTTTCGGGATTTGAAATTTAAATATTGAACACAACCCACTACTGGCAATGCCGATCGCATTCTGGTATGAACCTAAGGATTATCCACGTCACTATGGAAGCACTATACTCGAGTTTCGCCCTCGTTTGAGCTCGTCAGTAGTGCATATCCTTGACCGGATCCGGAAACAGTCCCGGATCACGCGTGTGAAGCGGGTGTGTAACCACGCGGCACACACTGGACACACCAAATTATCACAACAGAACATCACAACGCTACCCATCGTAGGCTATGCTCAAGATTGCCCAATCGCCGCGACCGACGTCCGTCAATCGATGGGACCCGAACGATCAGGACTTCTCACTGGCAAGGAACACCAGGCCTCCTAAATCCAGTGAGCAATAATCGATTATGTGGTTGTTTCGGGATTTGAAATTTAAATATTGAGCACAACCCACTACTGGCAATGCCGATCGCATTCTGGTATGAACCTAAGGCCTATCCACGTCAATATGGAAGCACTATACTCGAGTTTCGCCCTCGTTTGAGCTCGTCAGTAGTGCATATCCCTGACCGGATCCGGAAACAGTCCCGGATAACGCGTGTGAAGCGGGTGTGTAACCACGCGTCACACACTGGACACACCAAATTATCACACCAGAACATCACAACGCTACCCATCGTAGGCTATGCTCAAGATTGCCCAATCGCCGCGACCGACGTCCGTCAATCGATGGGACCAGAACGATCAGGACTTCTCACTGGCAAGGAACACCAGGCCTCCTAAATCCAGTGAGCAATAATATGTGGTTGTTTCGGGGTTTGAAATTAAAATATTGAGCACAACCCACTACTGGCAATGCCGATCGCATTCTGGTTTGAACCTAAGGCCCATCCACGTCAATATGGAAGCACTATACTCGTGTTTCGCCCTCGTTTGAGCTCGTCAGTAGTGCATATCCCTGACCCTGACTGATTTATCTTTAGTTGAACCATCGAAATCTTAAGCCACAACATCGAACCATTAAGTTAAAGATTGAACGTTTAAGGTGAAAACATAGAACTTTTAAGTTAAAACGTAGCACTTTTAAGTTAAACCATCGAAATCATTAAGTTAACACAATCTTTTGCAACATGATTATGTTTACAGTTAACATCAGTGATGCACCTTTAAGTCACTACCAAGATTACGCATACAAACGTATGCGTTAAAAATGAGGGTCCAGGGCATGACAGCCTAACGACGCCAGGCAAAAACCATCATCTGAGAATCTTCAGACTTAGAATATGCACTATCACAGAAACATAGTAGATATTCGTCCAATGGATTTTAGAGACCTATTCACTTTCTGCTGTGGAATGAAGAGGAGCGGAAGAAAAATCGGAGTAGCAGGAGGACGAACAAGTGAACATGTTTTATTTTCAAATTGTTGAGAACTTGGTTATTTACATATTTCTCTTCCCTTCCAAACAATATCTCATTCCTATATTATGGTAACCTCAATCAACAATAACAACCCACCAATGAAGAAGATCAAGAAGAAGAAGGAGAATGAGAAGAAGAAGAAGAAGAAGAAGAAGAAGAAGAAGAAGAAGAAGAAGAAGAAGCAGCAGCAGCAGCAGCAGCAGCAGCAGCAGCAGCAGCAGCAGAAGCAGCAGCAGCAGCAGCAGCAGCAGCAGCAGCAGAACAGCAGCAGTAGCGGTGGCGGCGGCGACGACGACGCCGAAGGCTGCTGTTGCAGGAGTAGCAGCAGCAGCCTCCGCAGCAGCAGCACTAAAAGAAGACAATGCTAATAATTATTAATTTCCCCAGATGAGAGAGGATTCTCAGCAACATATAATAATACATTACCCAACAGACCACGTGACTTTATGACCCTACAGGCCCATATGGACATCAAGGTAGGCTGGCTCTTGGTGTACCGATGACTTGCTTTTATGTTATTTACCGTTCTACTCCATTGTTTAGTGTATCTTTAATTGTATGTTTCTTATCGTTATCTTATAATGTTTAGTGCAGGGGTGGACACATTTTTTTGTGCGGAGGGTGGCTTTAATTTAGACACAAACATTGTCACTATAATTGTTGATTTCTAATGAGATGTATGTATCTGCCTCAACTTTTTGACAATATTCTTGAAATCTGCAGCAAGTTTACTTGTTGAAATTTGCATAGTTAGTTAGTTAGTTAGTTAGTCGACAGATCATCCTCATTGCACATCGAACCATTCAGTCCATAAGTGCTCGGATCCCCTCCTCAGCAAATCCCGCAACGTGTAGCGGCTAACGACGCCAGTTCTGTGTTGGTTTATAAATCTTCTTTGGCTTCCTGCGTAGTGTTCTTGTTTGGCCACCCCTCTTTTAATTTGCTGCTCTCGCAGTCTGGCCATTGTTGTAGATTCACAGTCATCACTTGGTTCTCGCAAAAGTCTTACTTCTCGTAGTGCATTCAGAATGTCGGCCTGGTCCATGGCGCGTCCGCCCTCCACAGTAGCCTCACCTGCGAGCTTGTCAGCCCGCTCATTTCCTTGTACTCCCGCATGCCCTGGCACGAAGATGAAACTAATCTTTGCCAGTCGAGACCGCCCCAAAGGCAGCAACCATTCTCTTCGGATCGACCCCTCCTCTATCCTCTTGATCATGTTCATTGAGTCGCTAAGGAAACAAGCCCTAGTGAATGTCTGTGTCTCGAGCCATGTTATTGCTTTACTTACTGCCATGACTTCCATGGTCAGGCTACTTGTGGTTTCAGTGAAAGCACCAGAGTCCTCCTTCACAATTCTCCCTCCGGCCCGAGCTGTAAAGGCCCATGAGCTTCTCACATGTCGGACGACTGACCCATCTGTGTAGATGACCGCGTCACCGTCTAGCGAATTCTCGAAAATCAACGCTTGTACTTCAGCCTCAACAGCAGCCGGATTTTCATGTCTGCATTTTCTATCTAGTTGGATGCAAACTGAAAAGGATGTGCAGAAGTCTGTTGGCACTTGCACCCACTCCTCGCCAGGTTCTAAGTCCTCAATTGAACACACCTGTTGAAGAATGTCTTCGGCTTGACCCATCCACGACCGTCCTCTTTTTAACCTGCTGCCCTTCACCTTCCTAATTTCACTATGCAGTGGATGTTGTGTGTTTGCGTTAATTCTGAGGTAGGCGCGTGCCCTGCAACCTTGTATTCTCTCTTCAATGGTTGGAAAACCAAGAAGGTAGCGCATCGCCCTGCATGCTGTATCTCTTGTACATCCAAGAATAATGCGCATAGCTTCATTCTGTATCCTTTCCATCCTTTCTATCTGCTTATGGCTGAGAGTCAGGATTGCCATTGCATACTCCAAAACAGACATGACCAACCCCTCGTACAGAAGACATAGATGGCGCTGCTCACAGTTTGCTGCCGCCATCACCCGCATCGCTGCCAAACCCCGCTTGGCCTTTGTTATCAGCTGGTCTATGTGCACATTATAAGCAAGGCTTCGATCAAACCGTATCCCCAGGTAATTCATTGCCTGCGTTCTTCCACCGTCTCTGAACACAGCATTACAGTTGGTGTTGGGGTGTTGACAATATGATTATTCAACGAGAACCAAGTCACTGTTGCCTTTGTTGGGTTGACCATTGCCCCAGCTTCATCACACCAAGTACTTATGCGATTGAGTTCGGTTTGTAGTTCCACAGCAACCTCCTCTCTATCCTTCCCCTGACGATACACTAAAACATCATCGGCATATGACAATGTCCTGCCAGGTCCAGTGATCTGCTCACTGGTGATTCTCACTGTGTAGGCGTTGAACAGTACCGGAGATAATGGTGATCCCTGTGGTAGGCCAGGATATATTGTTGTTGGTTCCGAAGTCCAACTGCCACATCTAAAAACTACTTTCCGTTGGAAGAGGGCTGCAGCGATCCAACTAAGGAGGAATGGACTTACGTTTAGTTCGAGAAGCTGAAACATTAAAAAATCCAGTGGTACTCTGTTGTATGCGTCCTCAAAATCAATCGCTGCAGCAACGGTTTCAGTGCCTGAGTTAGTTAGTTAGTTAGTTAGTCGACAGATCATCCTCGTTGCACATCGAACCATTCAGTCCATAAGTGCTCGGATCCCCTCCTCAGCAAATCCCGCAGCGTGTAGCGGCTAACGACGCCAGTTCTGTGTTGGTTTATCAATCTTCTTTGGCTTCCTGCGTAGTGTTCTTGTTTGGCCACCCCTCTTTTAATTTGCTGCTCTAGCAGTCTGGCCATTGTTGTAGATTCACAGTCATCACTTGGTTCTCGCAAATGTCTCCCATCACGTAGAGCATTCAGAATGTCAGCCTGGTCCATGGCGCGTCCGCCCTCCACAGTAGCCTCACCTGCGAGCTTGTCAGCCCGCTCATTTCCTTGTACTCCCGCATGCCCTGGCACGAAGATGAAACTAATCTTTGCCAGTCGAGACCGCTCCAAAGGCAGCAACCATTCTCTTCGGATCGACCCCTCCTCTATCCTCTTGATCATGTTCATTGAGTCGCTAAGGAAACAAGCCCTGGTGAATGTCTGTGTCTCGAGCCATGTTATTGCTTTACTTACTGCCATGACTTCCATGGTCAGGCTACTTGTGGTTTCAGTGAAAGCACCAGAGTCCTCCTTCACAATTCTCCCTCCGGCCCGAGCTGTAAAGGCCCATGAGCTTCTCACATGTCGGACGACCGACCCATCTGTGTAGATGACCGCGTCACCGTCTAGCGAATTCTCGAAAATCAACGCTTGTACTTCAGCCTCAACAGCAGCCGGACTTTCTTGTCTGCATTTTCTATCTAGTTGGATGCAAACTGAAAAGGATGTGCAGAAGTCTGTTGGCACTTGTAACCACTCCTCGCCAGGTTCTAAGTCCTCAAGTGAACACACCTGTTGAAGAATGTCTTCGGCTTGACCCATCCACGACCGTCCTCTTTTTAACCTGCTGCCCTTCACCTTCCTAATTTCACTATGCAGTGGATGTTGTGTGTTTGCGTTAATTCTGAGGTAGGCGCGTGCCCTGCAACCTTGTATTCTCTCTTCAATGGTTGGAAAACCAAGAAGGTAGCGCATCGCCCTGCATGCTGTATCTCTTGTACATCCAAGAATAATGCGCATAGCTTCATTCTGTATCCTTTCCATCCTTTCTATCTGCTTATGGCTGAGAGTCAGGATTGCCATTGCATACTCCAAAACAGACATGACCAACCCCTCGTACAGAAGACATAGATGGCGCTGCTCACAGTTTGCTGCCGCCATCACCCGCATCGCTGCCAAATTCCGCTTGGCCTTTGTTATCAGCTGGTCTATGTGCACATTATAAGCAAGGCTTCGATCAAACCGTATCCCCAGGTAATTCATTGCCTGCGTTCTTCCACCGTCTCTGAACACAGCATTACAGTTGGTGTTGGGGTGTTGACAATATGATTATTCAACGAGAACCAAGTCACTGTTGCCTTTGTTGGGTTGACCATTGCCCCAGCTTCATCACACCAAGTACTTATGCGATTGAGTTCGGTTTGTAGTTCCACAGCAACCTCCTCTCTATCCTTCCCCTGACGATACACTAAAACATCATCGGCATATGACAATGTCCTGCCAGGTCCAGTGATCTGCTCACTGGTGATTCTCACTGTGTAGGCGTTGAACAGTACCGGAGATAATGGTGATCCCTGTGGTAGGCCAGGATATATTGTTGTTGGTTCCGAAGTCCAACTGCCACATCTAAAAACTACTTTCCGTTGGAAGAGGGCTGCAGCGATCCAACTAAGGAGGAATGGACTTACGTTTAGTTCGAGAAGCTGAAACATTAAAAAATCCAGTGGTACTCTGTTGTATGCGTCCTCAAGATCAATCGCTGCAGCAACGGTTTCAGTGCCTGAGTGGAAACCTTCATAGACATCATGGGCAAAGACTGCTGCATTGGTCCAGGTTTCTCTTTTTGGACGGTACCCACCCAGGGTAGGTGGGAAAACACCTTGCCTCTCTAGTTGGCTTGATATTTTCCTGGCAATTACCTTCTCCAGCAGCTTGCCTATTGTATTCTGCATGGTTATAATTCGATATCCCTGAATTTTTGTGTGGTCTTTGTCAGGCTTCGGCAAGGGAATCAGATAGCTGTGTAACCATTCCTCCTTGATGCTAGCACTCCCTATACTGTTGTTGTACATGTCTGCTAGTTTCTCTAGCTCATTGTCGGTACACCTATTTATGTCGTCGTATCTTATGCCATCAGGACCTGGAGCACTGTTTTTTGATCGTCGAAGCACAGCCTTGATTTCTTTCACTGTCACTGTGTCTTCATCCGAAGTGTTCTGGGCCTTGCATCTGTCTGAGGTGACCTCCTTGGCCAGATTTCGACCTCCCATGTCTGTCTGGTTGCTCTGCTCAAGGTAGCGTTCAAAGAGGGCTTTGCCCTTGTCCTCGTCAGTCCTCTGCCAGATGAGGTCAGCACCTTGGAAGTCAGAAATGCTCTTATTCTTGACTACACCACTCATGCTTTTATGTAGTCGCCAGAACAATTTCAGTGACTTGTCTGTGCTTACTCTTTGACACACCTCTGCCCATTTTTCGCTTTTAACCACCGTGACCAGTTTTTTGAAATAGCTTACTTTTGTGTGCATCTCTCTTTCTAAGTGCAAGCAGGGACTAGGATGACCAGCTCTGTTCTTCTTGGCATTTTGCCATCTCCTTACAGCACTACGCTTATCCACCCAAGCCTTCTCCACCTCGAAACTCCACCACGGTGGCTGCTCCCAGCTTTTTTTCCTGCCCTGAAACGTTCTGCGCTTGTCACGTCTTATTTTACTCACCACATCTTGCCCTGTACTGTCATACTGGAGCGTCTTTACCTTTAGCTTGTGCTGCCTGGTTCTGCCTTTCTCCACCAATATGCTGCAAGGGTGGTGGTCGCTGCCATGGTGTCCTAGGACACCCCATCTACACACTGTAGTGAGTAAAGGTGAAACTAGCGCCAGATCAATAGCACTGTCCTCATCGCTTGGACGGCTTCCTGTCCTGGTGACACAGCCACTGTTGATACAAACCAGGTCGATGGTTTCCAGTGCAGTCTCGAGCTCCTCCCCTTGTGTATTGGAGGAAGTGTTTCCCCATGATCTGCCTTTAGCGTTGAAGTCACCACAGAAAATAACAATTCTCTCGTGGCCTAATATGCCACTTAAGCACTGCCACTTCTGTGCGTCCACACTCGCATTGCGGGCATAAACATTAACCAACACGCATGGTATACTGGAATGAACTCTCAACGCCTGTATTTGTATATCGTCACTGTCCCAACTGGACATGTCTAGCTCTGACGCCACCATGCTGTCGCGAACGAGAATCGCCGTTCCCAGATGTCGTCTGTTGTAGAAACATTTGAAGCCGGCAATTCGGAGTGGCTGATCGCCCAGTCTCGTCTCCTGGAGTGCTACAATGTCGTTCCTGTAAACTAGGGTTTCTAAAATAGAGCCCCGTTGTTTTACACTGGCACAGTTCCAATATAGAATACGGATGTTCCTGAGTCCTAGACGGTGACACTTGAGTCTAAAACGTCTCAAACCACCGCGCTTACCTTGTTTCTTCCTCCCTGCGCGGCTACCACGCCGCTTCGGTATGTTGACTGCTGAACCCTCGGAAAACACACGTTGTTCCGCCATGTTGAAAAAACGTAAACACAGACTGCTGAGAACCACACACGCTGCTGAAAATTCACTCAAGGAAGGCTTCGCTCGATGCACGAACTCCGTAGCACCCGCGCAGATCTTGAGTAGAAACTCCTGGTTTTACATCCTGGCACACCAATTACACGCAAGAGATGAATAAATCCATTCCCGTACGCGAAAAAGTTAACGAACACAAAACAACACGACCGTCCGTCGCCATCTTGAAACCGGAAGTGCCTGAGTGGAAACCTTCATAGACATCCTGGGCAAAGACTGCTGCATTGGTCCAGGTTTCTCTCTTTGGACGGTACCCACCCAGGGTGGGTGGGAAAACACCTTGCCTCTCTAGTTGGCTTGATATTTTCCTGGCAATTACCTTCTCCAGCAGCTTGCCTATTGTATTCTGCATGGTTATAATTCGATATCCCTGAATTTTTTTGTGGTCTTTGTCAGGCTTCGGCAAGGGAATCAGATAGCTGTGTAACCATTCCTCCTTGATGCTAGCACTCCCTATACTGTTGTTGTACATGTCTGCTAGTTTCTCTAGCTCATTGTCGGTACACCTATTTATGTCGTCGTATCTTATGCCATCAGGACCTGGAGCACTGTTTTTTGATCGTCGAAGCACAGCCTTGATTTCTTTCACTGTCACTGTGTCTTCATCCGAAGTGTTCTGGGCCTTGCATCTGTCTGAGGTGACCTCCTTGGCCAGATTTCGGCCTCCCATGTCTGTCTGGTTGCTTTGCTCAAGGTAGCGTTTGCCCTTGTCCTCGTCAGTCCTCTGACAGATGAGGTCAGCACCTTGGAAGTTAGAAATGCTCTTATTCTTGACTACACCACTCATGCTTTTATGTAGTCGCCAGAACAATTTCAGTGACTTGTCTGTGCTTACTCTTTGACACACCTCTGCCCATTTTTCGCTTTTAATAACCTTGACCAGTTTTTTGAAGTAGCTTACTTTTGTGTGCATCTCTCTTTCTAAGTGCAAGCAGGGACTAGGATGACCAGCTCTGTTCTTCTTGGCATTTTGCCATCTCCTTACAGCACTACGCTTATCCACCCAAGCCTTCTCCACCTCGAAACTCCACCACGGTGGCTGCTCCCATCTTTTTTTCCTGCCCTGAAACGTTCTGCGCTTGTCACGTCTTATTTTACTCACCACATCTTGCCCTGTACTGTCATACTGGAACGTCTTTACTTTTAGCTTGTGCTGCCTGGTTCTGCCTTTCTCCACCAGTATGCTGCACGGGTGGTGGTCGCTGCCATGGTGTCCTAGGACACCCCATCTACACACTGTAGTGAGTGAAGGTGAAACTAGCGCCAGATCAATAGCACTGTCTTCATCGCCCGGACGGCTTGCTGTCCTGGTGACACAGCCACTGTTGATACAAACCAGGTCGATGGTTTCCAGTGCAGTCTCGAGCTCCTCCCCCTGTGTATTGGAGGAAGTGTTTCCCCATGAATTTTGCATGACAGCATGCAAGTTGCAGTCCGACAATAAAGACCTATTCTTAGATTTGATCTTCAAGCAAGAGAATGCTTGTTCGCAAATGTATGTTGATCCAAACAATTATAAAAGTTTAGCTGCAAAGTTTTTCAAGTTGGGAAATGATTCTTGTGATAAAGATCCATAGAAATTCAGCAAACCATCTGACTTGAATTTCTCTTTCAGGTCATGATCTGCTTGTAAGTCAAGCAGCTCCAACTGTATGTCCTCTGTGGCTGTACCAGCTTCTGCACTAAAAGGGGAACTGAGAATATTGAACTGTGGCTCTAAGTTCTTGAAATCTTGGAATCTCCTTCCAAATTCTTCAATCAATGCATCTAATTGGGCTTTGTACTTTTCAGTCATTTCACCAGAAATGGTTTCTTGTTTCAGCAAAGGGGAGTGACAAAATCTTTTTTCACTTGCCTGTCTGGAGAACAGTGAGAGTTTTGCCTGAAATGATTTTACTTGTACATGCAATTCATTTGCAAACACACCTTTGCCCTGAAGTTTGACATTCAGTTCATTTAACTCAGTGGTTCTCAACCGGTGGGGAATTTTAGGGTTTCCAGGGGAGGGGGGGGGGGGGGAATTAAGATTATTTCAAGATCTCATTAATACAAAAACCAGTTACTTGATATTGTTTTTCCCTCTAAATTTTACGGTTCTGTACTTCTCGCCCTAAAGAATTTATTTTATAACGTAAGTAGACCCGCAAATCACGTTTTATGTAGATGTCTAGACTTGTTCCAGTATGTGTTATTATATTTAGCTTCCATTTTTATGTAATACTGTGTAATGGTGGAGGAATTTATAAGGAGGGAATTCGAAAGGACGTTCTGAACATATGGTTAAGGGGGGCATGGGCCAAAAAAAAAGGCTGAGAACCAGTGATTTAACTTTTCCATAATTTCAATGGCAAACATAAAGTCTAACTTCCACTCTTTATTGACAATGTTAGTATCAAAGTCACATTCAATGCCTTTCATCTCTAGGAACATCACTATTTCTTCTCTGAGTTCCCACACTCACCTCAATACCTTGCCGAGACTCAGCCATCGAACACTGATGTGGTACAGGACATCGGAATGGTCAGTTTCCAAATCGTCAAGGAATGACTTGAACTGTCTGTGATTAAGTCCTCTTGATCTTATGAGATTGATGACACCGACAACCGGGTCAATAACATGCTTGATATTCAAAACAGTTTTACACAGACTTTCTTGATGAATCACACAGTGAAGTAGTAATAATGTGTGGTCTGGACATTCTGCATTAATCTTATCACTTATCAACTTTACCAGACCTACATTTTTTCCAGTCAAAGCACGAGCTCCGTCAGTTGTAACACTTGCCATATTGTTCCAAACCAACCCAGTTCTTTCAATACAGTTAGTAACAGTATTGAATATATCATGGCCTGTAGTTGTGTCTTTGAGTGACTCAACACTCAGTAACTCTTTAGTGAGTTTAAAAGAAGTGTTTATTCCACGAATAAATATCAATAATTGGGCAGTATCATGTACATCGGTACTCTCATCCAATGCAAGAGAGTACCACAAAAATTGTTTGCTTTGCATCTTGAAGTTTATGCATCAAGCTGCCACTTGTCAACACTTCTGACCGCAGTTCTCCTTGATAAAGTAATGTTGTCAAATCTGTTGTTTTTTTTGTTTTTTTTTTTGTTTTGTTCTGGACACATAATGTTTGCTGCATCTAGCAAATATTCCTTGATGAACTCACCATCAGAAAATGGCTTGTTCTGTTTTACAATTCTGTGTGACAGCATAAGACTAGCTTCAATTGCAGCATCTTGAATTGAAGACTGTTTAGTTAAAACAGTTTGCTGTTTCTCCAAATTTTTCACCAACTCCAGGCATTTCCTTTCCCTACCTACAGTTGTTAAATTGTATCCGAAATCGGAATGTTTTGTTTGATAATATCTTCTTAATATTTTACTCCTTAAAGACAGCCACTGACTCACGACACAACAAGCAAACTGATTTGCTACCAACTTTTATAAAACAATACTTAGTTGTCAATTCATTATTAAAAACACGGCATTCATCTTCAATCTTACGTTTGTTATTGACACTCATTGTTTTAATAAAATTCGAACAGTTAGAATTGTACAAAACTTTAAAGCGGAAATGAAACAAAACCTACTTCCGGCTGTGTGTGAAAATAAAATATTCGGAAAACAAGCGGTAAACTCAGAATAAATTTCAGAAATATATCAAGACTACTACAACAAATAAATTAATTTAAACACCGTAAATGTGGAAATAATTTATAACAGCAAAAAAAAAAAAAAAAAAAAAAAAAAAAAAACTTTTAAATTTACTATTTTCTTGGAAAATAAATAATTTTATTCACCGGAGAAATATCTTGTCTTCATAAAATCATCCTTATTAAATTTTTACTTGTCGATACATATTTATCTATATGAAAATCGATAAATTCGCATTTTAGCATTACATGGTTCCAAATGTTGCTGTGTGTAGCCGGGGGCGGGATTGGGGTGAGTGCTCAACCTTGCATAAACAATCAAATTGCTCGTGAATTTATCACCTGTGCAGCAAAAGTCCAACTCCTGGCCTTCTCGTGGCGGAACTGTTTTAACTAACAGGAGAAGGAGCGGTAGCGAGTCACTGGCGCCGAAAAATGACCAGAACGCTCTGGATGTGTATGCACGTTCATACATGCGCAGACATGTGTGTGCGTGCCTGCACGCCTAAACTCGAGTAAGACCACAGTCTGCTCTAGCAAAGGAAAGGTGCTGAAGACGGAGGCAACCAGCCAAGAGATGCACCACAGAAATCAGGATGCCACGCAATTATGCGTAATGAAATATGTCGACTACTGCTAAATGTTATGGTGCTCGCCCTGCTTTGGACCCTCAGACAGGTGCAGTGCCGGGCCCTTTGCTTCGAAAGGGTCCAACCACAGCTACTGGTGGTCCTTCTCAGATGTCCCGTACAGCCAGGGGACCTGAGAATAGAGCGTCTGGCCATACCAAACAAAGACTAAAACTAATGCACTGGAATGCGGAGGGAGTCAGCAAAAAAAAAAAGAAAAGAAATAGAACTATAAAACATCTTGGACCAGGAAAAAGCAAGGGTATGTTACTTGCAAGAAATTCACCTCAACGAAAGCGAAATGATGTCTGGGAAATTACCAGTACTAAGGACATTACTTTCTTAACTTAGCAGTCAGCATAAGGTCACCATACAGTGGATAGCATCCCAAAGTGGAGTATCCGGAAACGACAGAATTAATCGATTGGCTAAGGAAGGAGCAAAAGAAGAACAGCCTGATGTGCCTGTTACATACCACCAAAGGAAACAAAAGAAAAGAATGATAAAACCAGTCAGAAGGCCACCAAAACCTGCTCAAGACCTGCTCAATAACCACGTTATGGACAGACCAGAACAAGTCATTATGCTGTGCCTCAGAAAAAGACACAATAGATTACGCAACCACATGTATACAAGATTCAAGATTGATGAATCAGCTATGTGCACATGTGGACTGCAGTCAGAGAGCACATACACAAAGTCTGCCAAAATTACAACATGTCTAGGCAACCCTTCTAGCCTAGAGAGACGGCAGTGGAAGATAAACTCTATGGACTGCTGAGTGAACTAAAAAGGACAGTTAAATTCATACAAGAGGAAACATTGCAGTTATAGACATATTTAAGGCGAAAGAAAGAAGAAGCATTAAATTACCAAGGTCAATGACTGTTTACAAAAGTAGATAATTAGAAACAAATTGTATCAAAAATGTTAAAACAATCATAAAGGTACATTAAATTCTGTAAAATTCAACAAAATAACTTAAAAACGAAGTAAAAATTTGTATTTCTAAATGCCCTCGCGGGCCGCATAAAATCAGTTTCCGGGCCGCATGCGGCCCACATGCCGTAGTTTGGCCACCCCTGGTTTAGTGTATCGTTATCTCATATTGTTTAGTGCACCGTTATCTTCAGTTGTTTAGTGTATCGTTATCTTGTGTGTTTCTTATCGTTACCTAATATTGTTTAGAGTATCGTTATCTTATATTATTTAGTGTATCGTTACCTTATATTGTTTAGTGTATCATTATCTTATATTGTTTAGTGTATCGTTAGCTTTTGTGTTTCTTATCGGTATCTTACATTGTTTAGTGTATCGTTATCTTTTATTGTTTAGTGTATCGTTGTCTTATATTGTTTAGTGTATCTTTGTCTTATATTGTTTAATGTATCATTATTTTATATTGTTTTGTGTATCTTTAGCTTGTTTGTTTCTTATCGTTACCTTGTATTGTTTATTGTATCTTTAGCTTGTATGTTTTGTGCCGCTATCGCACCCGGGAATATTAACCCGGTCAACAAATACCCACAAAAATCTGAGGTGTCTGCCTAACTGAGCAAAACAGTTAAAACGCAATGTCAGCAAAAAAAAAACTTTTCGGATGAATACAGAAGAAGAAGAAGAAGAAGAAGAAGAAGAAGAAGAAGAAGAAGAAGAAGAAGAAGAAGAAGGAGAATCGTTAACTTATATTATTTAGTGCATCGTTAGCTTAGGCTTCTTATCGTTATCTTATATTGTTTAGTGTATCGGTAGCTTGTGTGTTTCTTATCGTTGCTTGTTTGTTTCTTATCATTATCTTTTGTATTGTAGCGTTAGCTTGTATGTTTTGTGTCGTTATATTATATTGTTTAGTGTATCGTTAGCTTATGCTTGTTATCGTTAACTTATATTGTTTAGTGTATCGTCTTCTTGAATGTGTATTAAAGTTATCTTATATTGTTTATAGTATATTTAAATATTGAGCACAACCCACTACTGGCAACGCTGATCGTACTCTGGTATGAACCTAAGGCCTATCCACGTCGATATGGAAGCACTTTACTCGAGTTTCGCTCTTGTTTGAGCTCGTCAGTAGTGCATATCCTTGACCAGATCGTAGGCTATATATATTTGACTTCCTTGTATGTTTCTTATCATTATCTTCTGTTGTTTAGTTTACCTTTGATTTTCTTGTATCTTTCTCATCGTTATATTACATTGTTTAGTGCATTGTTTACTTGCGTGTATCTTTCTTATCGTTATGTTACATTATTTAGTTTGTTGTTGATGTGTTTTTTTGTTGTTGTTTATTGTAGCTATAGTATATTACAGTGTGTAGTGTATTGTTTACTTGGTTCTTATCGTTTTGTTATATATTATTTAATGTGGTGTTGATTTGTTTTTGTCTTTCTCATAGATATGTTATATTATTTTGTGCAGTGTTGGTTTGCAGTGAATTTTTCAGCGCTGCGCTACTTTGTTTAGTGTTTTATTTACTTACGTGTATGTTTCTCATCGTTATTTTGTATAGTTTGGTTATAAGTAGTTTAATAGACTTGTATTTCGTTTTTTATAATTACCTTCCTTTGTTTAGTGTATTGGTGATTGTCTGTATGTTTCTCATTGCTATGTAATATTGTTTGGTGTATTGCCGATCTCCTGTGTGTTTTTCATCGCTATGTTATATTGTTTAGTGCACTGGGGATTTCCTGTATGTTTCTCATCGTTATGTTACATTGTGTAATGTATCGGTGGTTTCCGGCATGTTTCTCATTGCTATGTTTCA
Source organism: Cepaea hortensis (assembly GCA_963921405.1). Classification (NCBI taxonomy): domain Eukaryota; kingdom Metazoa; phylum Mollusca; class Gastropoda; order Stylommatophora; family Helicidae; genus Cepaea; species Cepaea hortensis. The sequence continues at coordinate 420,087,680 of OY992876.1, forward strand.
TTTTTTTATTGTTGATTTCATGTATGTTTCTCCTCGCTATGTTATATTGTTTAGTGTAACAGGAATTTCCTATTCTCCTCGCTATGTCATATTGTTTAGAATATCGGTGATTTTCTGTATGTTTCTCCTCGCTATGTCACATTGGTTAGTATATCGGTGATTTTCTGTATGTTTCTCCTCGCTATGTCACATTGGTTAGTATATCGGTGATTTTCTGTATGTTTCTCATTGCTATGTTACATTGTTTAGTGTAACAGGAATTTCCTGTATGTTTCTCCTCGCTATGTTATATTGTTTAGTGTAACAAGGATTTCCTGTATATTTCTCCTCGCTATGTCACATTGGTTAGTATATTGGTGATTTTCTGTATGTTTCTCATGGCTATGTTACATTGTTTAGTGTAACAGGAATTTCCTGTATATTTCTCATCGCCATGTCACATTGTTTAGTGTATTGCTGACTTGATGGTCTTTTTGTCATCATTATTCTTGATTTTTGCGTTTGTTGTGTTATTTGTCATCGTTAACTTAAATTGTTCAGACTGGATATTATTTATGTTATGGTAATTTTATATTGTTTAGTGTATTAGTGACTTATATATTCGTTTGCCACCGTTAGTTTACATTGGTAAGTGCATTTTTGACTTAGTTTGTACTCTATGTGACGCTTTCGTCAGGTTGCCCTGCTGAAAGAGGCCGAACCATGTGGGATAAAACCCAGTGCAATGACATCGATCCCAACGCCGTTTAACCTGTTAGTGCTTTTTTTCACTTTAACTAATTCAGTGTCGAAGAATAGTATACCGCCAATTGTGAACTCTAATTTGACAGACGGACGATATATAGATGTACTAGGGTCATCGTGCTATTTGCTTCGTTTCGTGGTATCTTCAGCAATTTCAATGCTCAGTAGACAGAAATGTATGTTACAATACCGGTCTCTGTGGCGAAGAGCTAACTAACGCAGTTTGTGATCCCGTATACCCGAGTTCGAAACACAGCTACGCGTGATTTGGCAGCAGACTCTGTTGCTTTGTTTTTTTTTTATATAATTGGTATGGGTACTGGTCGTTCAGAAAGCAATGGCAAACTACTGAACGTAAACTTGCCAAGGCATCAACAACAGCAAAAAATGCTGCTGTTGACTGCAATTGTCCTAAAAAGGATATGCGACTAACTTAACTTAACCTGTTCATTTATTTGTGTACCAGGTTTGGTCAAAATCTACATTTTTGTTTGGCTGGGAATCAGTTAATACATGCTGTGGCTTTTTTATAGGACGAGGCTGAACTTGCTGCTCTCAGGGCATCCTTTCGGAACAGACCAGAAGTCGCTCTTGTCACTGACAACGTGGACATGAACTTTACCGTTAACCACGCAGTTTCCAGAAGTCACAGTCACACGGGAAGTGAGCTATCCAGGTCTTCTTTAGAGAGAACTATGGAGGAGATCAATCTACCAGTGTCCGAGGGAGGTATGGGTATAAACCTGCCAGAGAGAATAGCTGAGGAGGCAAGGATATATTCAACAATGACCAATAACTATCATAACAAGTAGAGTGTCGTCGTTGTTATCGTACTCTCGAATATAGTTGGTAATATTCATATAATATGGTTTTCTTATATATATATATATATATATATATATATATATATATATATATATATATATATATATATATATATATATGAGGGAATGTGGTTAGGTAACAGGGATTTTATTATAAAATTCATGAAAGAGTATGGACAATGAAAAATCTAATTTCAAGTCACAAACCGGTTATTAAGCAATACTCTCTTAAAGGGTTGTGGGGATTGTGCAGTGTACGCAAGAGTAATAGCGATTACAAAAAGACTTCCGCATTATTGACTTGCACCGTAGAAGAACTACGATTTTTGTAGTCAGAGGGTTTGAAACCTTGTGAAATATACAGAAGAATGATGGTTCAGTGTGGAGAGTGAAAGTTTTGGTTAGAGTGAAGGAAGAGTGTGTATGGATGGTTAGACATATTTTGAAATGGAAGACAAAACGTCATTGATGAACCACATAGTGGGAGACCTGAGGTCCTTTGGGAAATGCATGTTAACCAACTGTTGGTGATATCAAGTCCCCTATATTGATGCGTTATTTGTAAAAGGGTGAAACTGTGACTAGTGCTCCATACGGTGATACGCTAGTGATTAAATTGAAGTGTGCGATACAATCAAAACGTTGGGACTTCTCTCAAAGGGAGTATTTTTTTTTTTACTGCACGACAATGCCTGCGCTCATACGGCTGCACATGCAGTGACTAGACTACGTGCTTTAAAATTTGAGGTCTTTAACCATCAGGCATGCAGTCCAGATTTGGCGCCATCGGACCTTCACTTGTTTGATATCTCGAAAAAACAATTACGGGTCCGAGGTTTGAAGTCAACAACGAGGTAATGGAGGTGGTGCAAAATTTGTTAAAGCCCACACAAAAACAATTTTTCATAGAAGACACAATCAAGCTGGTGAACCGGTGGACCACGTTTATTGCCAGGCAGGGGGACTACTTTGAGAAATAATACACACCAAATTCTGGTTCGCAATACTGTAAAATTGTTATTCCTAAAAATCCTGTTACTTAATGACTTACCCTGTATATATATAATGCCATTTTGCATGTATTTTGTTTAATGAAGATAATAGAATGTACACGTCAATAGCCAATTGTTTTACTTTTAGAAGATCTAATGAAAATTCGCTTGGTGACCAACCTTCACTGGAATGTTTCTTTAATATAGAATTGGTTTTGTAGTATATCTTTTTTATCGTGTTATGTCTCTGTCTGTCTGTCTGTCTGTCTGTCTGTCTGTCTGTCTGTCTGTCTGTCTGTCTGTCTGTCTGTCTGTCTGTCTGTCTGTCTGTCTGTCTGTCTGTCTGTCTGTCTCTCTCTCTCTCTCTCTCTCTCTCTCTCTCTCTCTCTCTCTCTCTCTCTCTCTCTCTTTCTCTCTCTCGTTCTCTCTTTCTAACATTATATATCAATTTCTTTGTCTGTCATATTTTCAATCTCAGTGTCTGTCTGTTTGTCTCTCTGTATATCTCCACCCACCCTCTCTCTCTCTCTCTCTCTCTCTCTCTCTCTCTCTCTCTCTCTCTCTCTCTCTCTCTCTCTCTCTTTCTCTCGTTATCCCTCGTTTACTCCTACAATTTCAATTCCATACATATTCTATTTACATGTTTTTCTTCTCAGTATTTGTTCCCCTGCCAATTCACTGCGGTAGTAACGGCGCTGCCTGGCCTCTTTCCATTTGTATCTCAATATCCATTTTTTGTCACTTATTATCACAATGGCCGTGTTCCATGGCCAAAGGCTTGTGACCGCGATTATGAGCCGCTTATCACGCGTTCGATACAAAGCGACGACCGATTTGGCAGCAGACCGTGTCGTACTGGGGTTTTAACGTGTTGGTATGGGATCCAGTCGTTCAGAAAGCAATGACAAAATACTGAACGCAAAACTTGCCAAGACATCAAAAACAGCAGTAAAATGCTGGTGTTGACAGCGATTTTCTGTAAATAGGATATGAAAAAAAAAAATTATCACAACGTGTCTCGTGTTTTCTTTTTGTCACAACAACAACAACAACGACAACAACAACAACAACAACAACAACAACAACAACAACAACAACAACAACAACAACAACAACAACAACCAGCAGGTCAAGAGCAAGGAAAACAAGAATTGAAAGAATGTAGATATTGTCATTAATATGTTTTTCTCTCCGCTACAACTATTTAGTTTATTCTCTCAAATTTCTCCCAACTATTTTTCACCACTCTAAAATGCCGCCTACTGTGTATAGTACCTGACAGTGGAGGGCAGAGGATCTTGAGCCTGAGGAATTAAGACCGCCTGGCTAATGCAGTCGCCGCGAACTGTGCAGGTTAGGGTTTTATTTTTGTCTCCGACAAAAAAAAAAAATCGACATCTTACCGAGGATTCGAACCCGGGTCTCACGGAGGAGAACCCGGAGTTCTTAGCCATTCGGCCAGATGCTCTCCTCTAAAATTATAAATGTTATATTTTCCCTCGCCAGTGATCTCGGATATTTATTGTTTGTTGTAATTGACATGGAATGCATACATTATTCTCTTTTTTTATCTAATACTTTCAAAAACATGTGTTAACTTTGCTGCCTCGTCAGATAAGCACATGTTAAATATACATTTGTCAGTTTCGTTAATTACCGAGACTCTACGGTAAAATAAGGAGTTAATTTAGAACCGATGTAGCGCAGTTTATTGCTCTGCTGCCCGCTAACCTGGTAGTCTTGTGCTCGATCACCCATCTAAGTTATGGGTTTTTTCTTTTTCAAATTAATATTGGCTCCCAGGTCGCAGGAAATGTTGTGGGAAGTAAAGGCAGCGGCGTGATACTGATTACATAATCTGTCACACCGTTCAATCAATCAATCAAAGGATCAATCAATCAGACACTTTCATCAAGGCTGATTACTGTAGATCTCCAATATTCCATATCTCCAGCCATGCCTGTACACTCTAGTATATATTAAAATATGAGCACAATTGGGATTGTGCAAGCTTTATTCTGATGATGCGAATAAATGCATACTGCAGACTACACATCATGGCAGGGCAGACCATGACTTAAGCTAGGTCGACAACTGGTCTAGTATGGAAGCCCCGACAGGCGGACAGATAGAGCATTGCATTGCTAATCCGATAGCTTCTGCAGCTAGGCTTGTACCAGATGTATCCAGTTCCAAACTAGGCAGGCCGAGAGAGGAATCATGCTGTGTGGGCAACACATGGTCTCTACAATATAGAACAGGCCTTGTGCTATGGAAAGGTATACCTTCACCCGTGACCTTAACGCGTGAATTTGTCTGTTCAGTCCCATTCGTTAATGCAACTCCTTGCAGTTATTGTGCCCTTTTTTAGGCACAGCCTAAGAAACTATCGTCTGTGAAGACGGCAAGTTGCCAATCTCTCTCTCTCTCTCTCTCTCTCTCTCTCTCTCTCTCTCTCTCTCTCTCTTACACACACACACACACACACACACATACACACACACACACACACACACACATATATATATATTACGTACAGTTCGCATTTTTAAGGTTATGTATATCTGTTTAGATGTTAATATTATTATTTTAATGTTTGGAATATATAGTTTGTCATGCATTTACTCTTTGTGGTTTCTGATTCATTTCTGCCACCATCAGAGTGCGTTAATAATACATACTAAAGTTCGTTGTTTGATAGATATCGTGGAAGAATATATTAACCTGTCATCTTTCTTAAGCCATCATCGTCTTGTGCCCTGCCAGCTGGCGTAAGCGTTTACGTTTCTCCACGCATCTCGTCCTTTGGTTTTCTGAATCAGCTCTGCTGATCATATTTCTTCATGCCGCCGTCTCAATCCATCCAGTATCATTTCTCATGTTCTGCCCATGCTTCTCTTCCCCTCGAACTTTCCAGTTGTCAAGATGTTCTCCAATGTCTCTCTTCTCGTTACATGATGACTTAAGGCCGTTTGTCTCTTTCTTATTGTTGTACGTCATTTTCTAGTGTCATTAGCCCCTTTCAGACAATCGTTGTGATAAGGAGGATGAGGATGATGATGGTGAGGAGGAGGAGGAGGAGGGGGATAATTATGATGGTGAGGAGGAGGAAGAGCAAGATAATGATGATGATGATGATGATGATGATGATGATGATGATGATGATGATGATGATGATTGTAATGAGGATAAGTATGATATTGATAATGATCAAGAGGATGAGGATACAGATGATACGGATGATAATAATGCTGGTAATGATGATTAGTATGTTTATGATGTTGATGTTGAAGATGATAACGGTGATAAAATAGGGCAATGATGATGATGATGATGATGATGATGATGATGATGATGATGATGATGATGATGATGATGATGATGATGACGATGTTGTTAATAGTGAATAATTAGACACATAAAACTCATTATTCATGTATATAACGATTATGCATTTCTAACAGATACCATCAATAAACATTTCATTTATTGTTGACCTCATTTCATTCCTTTGACACACCATTTCTATTTCCTATATTTCAAATCAGTTGTGTCCCTTCGTTTCTGTTCAGGTTCATGTAATTAATTCATTTACGATTTATTAATATGTTATTGATAAACTTATATCTTTACTTGATTGTTGATTGCTGGATTTTATTGTATTTCCTTTCTTTCGTGTTGTCTGTGTGCAATGTAACACGAAAACAACAACAGAAGGGAATTGCTTAATGAAGTGGATAAATGTAAATACGCAGGGGCAATTATAACAATAGATGGAAGATGCACAGCTAAGATGAAGGTCAGAATAGGGCAGTGTTTCCCAACGTGGGGCCCACGCCCCACAGGGGGGCAATTTGACTATTAAGGGGGGCAATTCAAAAATGGAAGAAATCGGCTGAATATAACAAAACGGGGAGACTTGAGACTGAAGTTAACTAAATTGGAACCTGACATAAGATATCTTTGCAGCAAGCATCAAGCGCAAGGATCTCACTAAATTTAAATAATAAATAATTACTAATAATTAAAATAATATAGACAAATCTTTCATTAAAATTATTTTGTACTTGAATTTCAGTTCTCCATTATATGTTTTGAAAATTTACTTACTGTGTTTGCTCAATAATTACCTAGTGATTTCTTCCTAAGACCTATCATTCAAGTTTCTTTAGTGAACATTTCAATTTTTGAATATTAAAAATAATGTATATGTTGAGGGGGGGGGGCATGGGGCAGGGGAGGGGGGCAATATGAATTTTAGAAAGGCTTAAGTGGGGCATGGTACAAAAAAGGTTGGGAAACACTGGAATAGGGCAAGCAAAACATGTATTTCTGAAAATTAAAAGTATCTTATTTAATAAGTCACTATCATTGAATGTAAGAAAGAGTCTGTTTCACTCTATGGAAGGCAATCTTGGAATGTAAATAAAATTTAAAAAATACGAAGACCTTGAATGCAACGGAGATATGGTTCCTGAGACGAATGTTGCGGATTCCTTGGACTGCCAGAGTAACTAGCGACGACTGCCTGAAAGAGGCTAATGAAACTAGAACATTATATACAACAATAAGAAAGCGGCACACATATTTCTTTGGTCATGTGATGAGAAGAAAAGCATTGGAGAACACCGTGACAACCTATCAAATCAACGGTAGAGAGGCAGACCTAGAGAAATGATGCTGGATGGATTGAGACGGTGGCATGGAGAATATCAGCAGCAGATTTGATCTTGAACACCAAAGACCGAGATCTTGTGAGAGACATGAATGCCTATGCCAGCTGGCAGGACACTTGATGATGATGATGTATAATCTATTGATTATTTGGTTTCAATTTGGTCACAATTTTCTTGTTTTATTTTTTTTCACGCATCTATTTCCCCAGCGTTTTGTTTGATTAATTTCATTACTGCAGAATCTTATCACTTTATGTCTCGTTTTTCATTTACTTGTATGTGGATTTCGCGTGGAGTGCTTTGACATCTGTCAGCAGTTGTTTGTAGCGTGAACTGCATGTTCAGAAAAATGGCGACCGGGTAGTAGCTGAACTAACTGGGTTGCCCTATGCAATAATGTGTGGCTGTTGGTTTTCTAGTGACTGCTGCTTCCATTGACGATGAACTGTATATTTCTTGCGGACTTTGTGTTGGCATTCCGGCAGTGGCCTTATGCATAGTATACTTGCGAGGGCTGTTGGTTTGTCGAGACCCCTGTCTGTTCCACTTATCACATGGGGCAGTGAGGAGCATTTTGTGTGATATTCACTGGCACATGAACGGATCATAACGGTTTGACTCTTTGCAGTATAGCTGGAACCGCGACTAACTAGCTAAATTTAGTTGAACCCCGTCGTTTGATTACATTTTATTCGTCTGCCCTGTTATTCTGATCTGTCTGTACATAACCAGCAGAAAACGACGCAAGTAACACCAAAATAGGCTGTGTGTTTGATTTCTTTCATAATTGTGTGTTTGTGTCTGTCTGTCTGCATGTACGAGGGGCCGTCAATAAGTAATGCCTCGTATTTTTCATATATGTAAATACTTTATCAGTGTGCAATTTATTAATTTAGTGGGATTCCTCATCCACTCTTCTGCACCATGTATTACTACCAACATGTTTCAGTCACAGGTTGCGCAGCAGTAACGGTTTAAACATGGCCAACAAAGAAGTTCGGTTAAAGCAACGTAGTGTCATAGAATTCCTCAGTGTTGAAGGCAAGACCCCGATTCGCATCCACCAATATCTGAGTATTGTTTATGGAGATTCTACAGTGGATGTTAGCACTGTCCGCCATTGGGTACGTCCTTGTGACGAAGCTGAAGTAGGTCAATTCTCACTGGCTGACGCTAAGCGGTCTAGCCGTCCGCCAACCGCATTGACTCTACACAACATTCATCGAGTTGAAGACATCATTCTTGATGACCGTTGATGATACCGATCTGTATAAACTCTGTTCCGTGTTGTCCATTAGTAAAATCAACCCAGATCATCATTAAAGACCTAAGTTATTCAAAGGTTTGTGCTCGGTGGGTACCCAGAATGTTGACAGGCAGAAATAAAGAAGCAAATAAAACCATAACTATCAACCTCCTGCACCGTTACGAAACTGAAGGAGAAGGGATTTTATAGAATATTGTGACAGGTGATGAGACTGGTTTCATTTCTTTGGACCAAAATCCAAGAGGCAGTCAATGGAATGGCGTCACACAACATCGCAGACAAGAAAGAAGTTCATCTGTAGGGAAAGTTATGGTCCTCGTGTTTTGGGATGAGAAAGATGTGATTCTTTTCGACTTCTTGGAACATGGTGAATGGTAACCATTACATTGAAACTTTGAAGAAGAGGGCGTCGTCGACGACTTTATCCATTCAAAGATTCGAGAACTTCACTATAATGCCACGCCACACCGCTAAACGCACCATTAATACGACTGCAGAATTTGGCAGTATATTATTACCACACCCCCTTACAGTCTCGTCTTAGCACCTTCAGACTCCCATATATTTAGACCACTGAAAGAAGCTCTTCGCGGACATCATTTTGAGAACAGAGAGACCCATAAACGCGCCATACGCCAGTGGCTTAGGAAAATAAGACGCATTTTTACCGTGAGGGGTTACCTGCCCTTGTGAGAAGATGGACAAAAAACTATAACGAATAACGGAGACTGCATTGAGAAATACATTTTTGAAGTACAGACTAAGGTCTTCATTTCAATGTGGATTTTTGTTTTTGTTTTCTTTTTGTTGATTATTGAATGAAATTAAAAATTACCAGGCATTACTTATTGACCTAACCTTGTATTTATGCATGTCTGTACAACTGTCTGTCTGTATGCGTTTATATATGTCTGTCTGGATTGTCTATTCTGTCTGTCTGTCTGTCTGCCTGCCTGCCTGTCTGTCTGTCTGTCTGTCTGTCTGTCTGTCTTTCTGAATATATTATATATGTCTGTACAGATGTCTGTCTGGAGAGAGAGAGAGAGAGAGAGAGAGAGAGAGAGAGAGAGAGAGAGCGAGAGAGAGAGAGAGAGAGAGAGAGAGAGAGAGAGAGAGAGAGGGAAAGAGAGATATCATCTTGTTCTGTGTTTCACGGTTAATCAATATAGGCTTCTTTCACTTCATGTCTGCCACTCCCATGTGGCGTTGACCTTCTTTCATTCGTTTCTTGAATCCTTTTTCATTCATAAACTAAATCATCCTTTAATCAATTAGTTGTAACCTTCTTTTATTCATAAGCTGAAACCGTCTTTCATTCATTAATTGAAGCCTTCCGTCATTCATTAAGAGAAGCCTTTTTTCATTCATTACTTCAAACAATCTTCTGTCTGTAAGATCGCATTCATGTATGTCTGTGCTACTGTCTAGCTATCTGGCTGTCTGTATGTCTATCTGTATATTGTCGAAGATCTTGTATTAGAAGAGAGGAAGAAGAAATTGCTACTGAGGTAAAATTAACCGACAGAAAGAAATGAAGATTCAGAACAATTAATTCCCATGATGTGTTTGAATAATAATATGAAATGGAAACAAATAGGTATTTTAAATTCCTGCGAGAAAAAACGTACTGAACATCACAACGTTGCACTTACCTTACAAGGAGATCCACGTGTCACGAAATACAGGTGAAAAATCCGAAATCAGAAGCACTCAATAAATATAAAAAATGAATAATAAAATAAAATAAGATAAAATACACACGAACGCGTACAATACGACACACAGACGTTTCGATTCTCAGAATCTTTGTCAATGACAACACAGATAGCTGTCGACAAACAACGACAAAAACACAAACACACGACCTATCACTTATAATGCACAACCTGATAATTCCATGTGAGGCAGAAAATGTGACTTGGCCAGCTGCGAAAACGCCTGTGGCGCAGAATTGAAAATGGGTTGCCAAAAAGGATTTGAGTAGCCAAAAATATGTGAACAGTCTGCTATGAAAACATAGAAATCTGGGGACAATTGAGTCTAGATATCAAGGGGGGGGGGGGGGGGGGGGGCTGGACGTCCGATAGTTTCTGCCTGCTCTTGCCCGACTGAACTGATCTCAGCGTTTCTTGACAGGATTTTCCAACCTCTAGTTGCGAATCTCCCGTCATACATCATGGATACAACGCATGCGTTACTTTCATTCAACTCTCTCCAACGGACTCCTGGGAACACATACAGACTATTCCTAATGGATGTATGTTCCCTCTATACCTCCATTCCTCACGCTGATGGCCTCAGGGCGCTACAGTTCTTTCTGGATCAACGCACAGATCAAGCCATCCCTACAAGCACATTGTGAGACGCGCTGAATTGGTCCTCACCAATAATTCCTTTGAGTTCAATGGCCACTACTTTGAACAAATCAGCGGTGTCGCCATGGGCACTAAAATGGGACCCAGCTACGCATGTGTATTTATGGGACATCTGGAACACCAGATTGAACTCAGCTATGATGGTCTTCTCCCTTCTTTTTACCGACGCTACATCGATGATGGCATAGGTCTCACTGACATGTCGGAGGCGGAACTGAACCGGTTCATTAATTATGTCAATAACTTCCATCCATCGATCCAATTCACCTCAGAAATTTCTACCACCTCTGTCACTTTCCTTGACACCACCATTAAGTTAAACCCTACAGGCCTCACGACCTCCGTGTACTATAAACCTACTGATGCTCACGGTTTCCTCCTGTACAGCTCATCCCACCCCAAAAGCTGCAAAGATTCCATCCCATATTCCCAGCTACTCCGCCTTCGTCGCATCTGTCAGGATGATAATGACTTCCTCGAGAGAACCCCCGAAATGCTGGACTTTTTCCGCAGATGGTCCTACCCAGAGGACGTCTTGTCGACAGCTCTCTGTCGCATAACCCAGGTCTCGCGGGAAATGTCCCTCGCCAAGCATACGCGACCTCAGAACAATGAACCCAAGCTTATCCTCACCTTCCATCCACATGCCTATGCCATCAAGCACATTTTTCTGAGACGCTATTCCATCTTGGAATCCGATCCTACCACTCGTGAGGTATTCTCAAATGGCCCCAGGGTAATTTTCCGCCGTAACCAGAGCCTCAGAGACCACCTTGTGCACAGTCGCCTCCCCACGGTTACTTCATCCGTGGGCACCTTCGAATGCCATCGTAGGAACTGTCTGACATGCCCATACGTTGTTCAGACACCAGAAATTGCATTTCCCCGAGGCACCTTCACCTTGAAAGATTCTTTCACCTGCACATCCCGCAATCTGATTTATGTTATCATCTGCAAACGATGTGACATGAAATACATTGGCCAAACGAGCAGACGTCTTGCGGATCGTTTTAGAGAACACCTCAGAGACATCAATCAGGGCGCTGAGAAACCTGTCCCCCAACCATTTCAATTCCTCCAACCACAATGGAGCCGACGATGCATGTGTCACCGCATTAAAACCCTGCTTCTCCAATAACTGTGTCAGACTTAGAATTGAATGCCAGCTAATCAACAATCTGGGATGCATCCACCCGGCAGGAATTAATACTGTCGTGGACGCTACAGTATAACTGTGGCATCTTCCCCAATTGTTTACACTACCTATTACCGTGCTGCCCCCCCCCCCCCCTCCTGATATCTAGACTCAATTGTCCCCAGATTTCTATGTTTTCATAGCAGACTGTTCACATATTTTTGGCTACTCAAATCCTTTTTGGCAACCCATTTTCAATTCTGCGCCACAAGCGTTTTCGCAGCTGGCCAAGTCACATTTTCTGCCTCACATGGAATTATCAGGTTGTGCATTATAAGTGATAGGTCGTGTGTTTGTGTTTTTGTCGTTGTTTGTCGTTAGCTATCTGTGTTGTCATTGACAAAGATTCTGAGAATCGAAACGTCTGTGTGTCGTATTGTACGCGTTCGTGTGTATTTTATTTTATTATTCATTTTTTATATTTATTGAGTGCTTCTGATTTCACCTGTATTTCGTGACACGTGGATCTCCTTGTAAGGTATGTGCAACGTTGTGATGTCCAGTACATTTTTTCTCGCAGGAGTTTAAAATACCTATTTGTTTCCATTTCATATTGTTATATCCTGCTGCAGCCGCTGCTTTTTCTCTCCATTGAATAATAATGACGCACTCGATAGACTGCACAATATATGACCTGATATATTTCTGTTTCGGTCATATTGTGTGACTGGGTCAGTATGGCCGAATGGATAAGAACGCTTGCTGTTAAACTTACGGTGTGCTGATGTCGAGATTGCCAGTTCATTCCCAATGCCAATCATTTTGATTAAAATGTTGACTTCTCATCCTTGTCTTGGGGACGTAAATTACAAGTACTTTAGAAATCGGAGTGGGTTGGAATGATGGCGAGGGATACTGGTAATAAGGTAAGCTGATGCACACGAAAACATCAGTCCAGTGCACTAGAAGTAGTAGAACGTGCATGGACTATCCTGGTGTTCACAGAAAGGGAACGGGACAAACAATAGTGTGTGACTTAATGCAGTAGCCACTTGGCGAGATACAGCGAAATATGCCAGGCAGTCAACTATATAACTTATTACTTATGTCTTCTATTATTTATGAATCTCAAAACTGAGAGGGAATACCAGGAGAACTTTCAATCAGATGCGATGGGAACGATTAGTAGTGGGACTCTTCACTGGCTGTTGAACTAGGGGACGGAGCGCGTATGGGAATGTGCTGAGTTCAATGATGTCAGTTCTTAGCGCAACTCAACAACAACAACAAAAACAACTATTATTTATGTCTTCTGTTATTTATGTCTTCTATTATTTATGTCTTCTGTTATGTATGTCTTCTATTATTTATGTCTTCTGTTATTTATGTCTGCTATTATTTATGTCTTCTATTATTTATGTCTTCTATTATTTATGTCTTCTGTTATTTATTCTTCTGTTATTTATGTCTTCTATTATTTATGTCTTCTATTATTTTTGTCTTCTATTATTTATGTCTTCTATTATTTATGTCTTCTGTTATTTATGTCTTCTATTATTTATGTCTTCTATTATTTATGTCTTCTATTATTTATGTCTTCTGTTATTTATCTCTTCTATTATTTATGTCTTCTGTTATTTATGTCTTCTATTATTTATGTCTTCTGTTATTTATGTCTTCTATTATTTATGTGTTCTGTTATTTATGTCTTCTATTATTTATGTCTTCTGTTATTTATGTCTTCTATTATTTATGTCTTCTATTATTTATGTCTTCTGTTATTTATGTTTTCTATTATTTATGTCTTCTGTTATTTATGTCTTCTATTATTTATGTCTTCTGTTATTTATGTCTTCTATTATTTATGTCTTCTGTTATTTATGACTTCTGTTATTTATGTCTTCTATTATTTATGTCTTCTATTATTTATGTCTTCTATTATTTATGTCTTCCTTATTCAAAATGAAAGCTACTCAACTATGTCACCATTACATAAAAAAGATGTAAAAGACAATAAGACTGCCATCATTGCACCGGGTTTCATCCCATACGGCTACTGTCTCTTTACCGCAGGGTCGCTTGCCGTAAGCGTCACACAAAGTACCAATCCGTAGCTTCAGCGACGACTCCCAGGAGTCACCGAGATAATTGCGCACATGAACCCAACGACGTAGACAAGTATTTAACCCAAACCTTCGGAGCGCGAGGCAGCGGTTTGACCACTTGGCCGAGCAGACTCCTTGTTACGATTACATGAAATAACACGGGCACACATATCGAAAACTCCAGCTATGTATAAATAATGCACAAAAGAAACATTTCTATACATTTCACAACTTGCTTTTTATAATAAGAATAATCATATAAATCCAATACACTATAGGCAAAATCAATGAAAGTAACAAAATATAGAGTAGAGCTATTTACTGATTGAATTAAGAAAATTAGGTTTGGACCAAACATGTTACACAATAAAATTAACAAGTATTATCATGTATATCTCCGTTCACTGAGCAATGTAATTGCGGAGGATACCACGAAACAAACCAAATAACACAATGACCCTAGTATGGCCAGATATTCTCCTTCCATCCACATGGGAGGTCACATTTGGCGATATACAAGGGGGATTCAAATGAAAACCTTAAATGTGTGTTTGTTTGTTTGTTTGCTTGTTTTTTGTGAATATATTCTGAAAATTAAAGAACAAATGTATCATTGTTGGATATAATCACCACTGCATTCAATGCAAGACCCCAATGCCGATAAAGTGATTGCGTTAGTGTAGAAAAAACATTATCTTGTTCGTGTGTATAGCTAAACAAGCAACACCTGTTGTACGTCTTCAATGGACCGAACAGTTTTAAATCTTCCTACTTCACCCATACACTTGCTGGACTGACAGGCGTGCATCACCAAGCTGGACCTTCATTCACCGATGAATTTCTATAGGTTTCATCATTTCACTGATTTTAAAAAAAAAAATGATAACAGAACGCTGCTCCACTTTAATGCATGTCAAAAGTGGGACGACCATCCTTAAACTATCCTTATGACGTCACCGTATTCGTCTGCAGGGTAATGTCACATGCTTAACACTTTTGACATCCTTAACAACAATACTGAAAGGTTACAAGACAATGGCGTGGTTATTATAATTTATATCACACTTTTACAGCCCCCTTCGTATTATCTTCATTAGAAGCCCCCTTCGTATTGTCTATCCTTCGACACTGAATATGTAAAGAGAAATTAAACCTGTGATTGTGTGACAGCAGCAAATACACATGTTATAGGTTGGACAGAAAAAAGCTGAATAAATAATCATATTATTCTATCTAGATAAAAATGGATGGCGGGATTGAATCCTGTCTGATGTCCAGAAGGTTGAATTCGGGCTTCTGCCACAGAAGGATGTAGGTTCATTTGGTTGTAGCCATATTCCTTTTTCCAAGACTAGTGATGACAGAAAAACAGATATGGGTTAACATATACTCGTTTATTGTAATGTAAATAACATGTATACGTCCACATATGCGCACACATTAATTAATTAATTAATTCATTCATTCATTCATGCATTCATTCATTCATTCAATCATTCAATCACTCATTCATTCATTCATTCAGTAGCATGTCCGTCGCAGAAGCCCGCTCCCATAACAACATTCCGGAAGACTTCTCGGTCATAAGCAAGATGTACCGCGTCTGATACACCCATCTGGAGATCATCTGCCACATCCTGCACCCATCTTCTCTTTGGCCTTCCTCATTTGTCCTTCTCGGGCATATACCCTGTATTATTGTTCTCTCCAAACCTTCATGCCGTTTCAATTAACACATACACGCAGATATACATATATATTATACATTTCCGCAGGCAGAAACAAAGGACACACAATAGGTAGACAAGGGTCCCATACTGTATGCTAACCTGCCAAAATATAAAGTGGCGGTCACTAAATCCGACACCCCACACAATGGCAGCAGTTTCGGGTGGAGGAACTCAATTGTGAGGGTAAAAGCTTTATCATGGTGCGAGGAAATGCAACCTAAAGACTACATGTCATGGCAGGGCAGACCAGTCGGCAACTGGTCTAGGATAGAAGCTCCGACAGGCGAAAATTATAGCATTCCTTTGCTGATCCGGCAGCTTCCGCAGTTTGTCTTGTTCAAGACGTATCGGTGTGACCTTTCCTCTGGAGTAAACTAGGCAGGAAAGGTCTCTACATGGGCAGCACATGGTCTCTACAATTTAGCGCAGGTTTTGTGTTATGGGGAGGTGTAACTTCATTCATAATTTCTCTAATTATTATGCCTTATTTGAAGAACAATGTAACAAATTATCGTCTGTCAAGACAGCAAGGTGCCAGTCAAAAAAAAAAGTATATAAATAAAGCGTATTTAAATACAGAAGCCACACACAATATGTCGCACGATTTATTGTCTGGCATAGGTGGCTGCATCTCACCAGGTGCATACTGTAGAGATATACCATATGAATTCAAGAAATGAATAATACTTAAGCTGAAACATTTAAAACACATAATCACAGGTATTGTTAGAATGTGGAACATCTGTTATCACCACGGTGATTTCAAATGTACAACGAAGTCTTTATGTTTGCACAAAATAGGCTGACGCCGACTAATTGCTAGCTCTTCACTATATTTCAGCAAATACTCGATGAGATGCAGCGAAATATGCCAGGCAATAAATCATACAACATACTGGTTGTGGCTTCTGTGTTTAAACTCACTAAAGGAATACCGTTTTTTTTTAAAAATCAAACGTACCAATGTTTTGGCCCACGGCTAGAGGACAGGTGGCAGAAAACAAAGTGGTTTCTGGCTCTCCGGAAGGCTTATAGTTGTACCACAGTACAGCCGTTCCCTGGACAGGTAGAGAGGATTACAAAACATTTACTTCTTATATCTAAATATTTAAAAAAAAAAAGGTTAAAAAGGCAAGATAATTGACTTCATTGCACCAGGTTTAATCCGAAATGGCTCGATGTCTTTCCACAGTGCGGATTGCCGCAATCGTCACATAAAGCAAGAACTTCCTAGCTTGAGCAGCGACCCCCAGGTGTCTTGGATGAAAATGCACTAGTGAACGGAGCAACATGGCCCGAATCGAACCCACAACCTTTGGACTGTGATGCAGGCGACGTAACCATTCTGCCACGGAGACTCCCTGTTATGTCTATAGGAGTTATAACAGTCACATGTGTAGTAAACAAAAGTTTCATGTCGTTTACAGGACGTTGCAGTCAACCCAAGCATATTTTGGCTGTTTGTAATTCCTGGGCAAGTTTACGTTCAGTAGTTTGCCATTGCTTTCTGTACGACCGGAACCCATACCATTTCATAAAAATCCAACGTAAGGCGGTCTGCTGCCAAATCACCCACAGCTGTCTTTCGAATGCGGGTGTACAGTATTACCAACTGCAACCGTAACGCCTTCGCCACGGAGCTTGCGAATATGTAGTAGTTATTGATTTAATTGGCTCTGTCCCTGGTAGTTTAATTCTGTAACATAGCATTGGTTTCTTGAGGCTCTGTCCAAAGTAGTTAATTGTGTAACCTGGCATTGATTACTTCAAGCTCTGTCCCTGGTAGTTAATTATATAACATAACATTGGTTTCTTGAGGCTCTGTCCCGTGTACTTAATACTGTAACATAGTCTTGGTTTCTTGAGGTTCTGTCCCAAGTAGTTAATTCTGTAACACAGCATTGGTTTCTTGAGGATCTGTCCCTGATAATTTCTTGAGGATCTGTCCCTGATAGTTAATTCTGTAACATATCATTAATTTTGAGACTCCGTCACTGGTAGTTAATTAGGCTCTGTCCCTGGTAGTTAATTCTGTAACGTAGCATTGGGTTGTTGGGGTTTTGTCCCTCGTGTTAATTCTGTAACATAGCAATGGTTTCTTGAGGCCCTGTCCCTCGTTGTTAATTCTGTAACATAGCATTGGTTTCTTGAGGTTCTGTCCCAAGCAGTTAATTCTGCAACATAGCATTGGTTTCTTGATGTTCGGTCTCAAGTAGTTAATTCTGTAATATAGCATTGGTTTCTTGATGTTCGGTCCCAAGTAGTTATTTCTGTAATATAGCATTGGTTTCTTGAAGTTCGGTCCCAAGTAGTTAATTCTGTAATATAGCATTGGTTTCTTGATATTCGGTCCTAAGTAGTTATTTCTGTAATATAGCATTGGTTTCTTGATGTTCGGTCTCAAGTAGTTAATTCTGTAATATAGCATTGGTTTCTTGATGTTCGGTCCCAAGTAGTTAATTCTGTAACATAGCAATGGTTTCTTGAGGCCCTGTCCCTAGTTGTTAATTATGTAACATAGCATTGGTTTCTTGATGTTCGGTACCAAGTAGTTAATTCTGTAATATAGCATTGGTTTCTTGATGTTCGGTCCCAAGTAGTTAATTCTGTAATATAGCATTGGTTTCTTGATGTTCGGGCCCAAGTAGTTATTTCTGTAATATAGCATTGGTTTCTTGATATTCGGTCCCAAGTAGTTATTTCTGTAATATATCATTCGTTTCTTGATGTTCGGTCTCAAGTAGTTAATTCTGTAATATAGCATTGGTTTCTTGAGGTTCGGTCCCAAGTAGTTAATTCTGCAACATAGCATTGGTTTCTTGATGTTCGGTCCCAAGTAGTTATTTCTGTAATATAGCATTGGTTTCTTGATGTTCGGTCCCAAGTAGTTATTTCTGTAATATAGCATTCGTTTCTTGATGTTCGGTCTCAAGTAGTTAATTCTGTAATATAGCATTGGTTTCAAGAGGTTCGGTCCCAAGTAGTTAATTCTGTAATATAGCATTGGTTTCTTGATGTTCGGTCCCAAGTAGTTAATTCTGTAATATAGCATTGGTTTCTTAAGGTTCTGTCCCTGGTCGTTAATTCTGTAATATGGTATTGGTTTCTTGATGTTCGGTCCCAAGTAGTTAATTCTGTAATATAGCATTGGTTTCTTGATGTTCGGTCCCAAGTAGTTATTTCTGTAATATAGCATTGTTTTCTTGATATTCGGTCCCAAGTAGTTATTTCTGTAATATAGCATTCGTTTCTTGATGTTCGGTCTCAAGTAGTTAATTCTGTAATATAGCATTGGTTTCTTGATGTTCGGTCCCAAGTAGTTAATTCTGTTATATAGCATTGGTTTCTTAAGGCTCTATCCCTGGTCGTTAATTCTGTAACATAGCATTGGTTTCTTGATGTTCTGTCCCAAGTAGTTAATTATGTGATGTCGGTTCGACTCTTGGACTCGTCGCTGGCCAAAAAATTGAAAGATTGGCCACCTATTCCTCTTTGCCCTACAAAATGTGAAGGTGCTATCACATCACAGACCATGGATACTGCTTCTGGACAATTACAAATTATTTTCAAATATTAAGAAATCGGAGAGAATAATTTAACAATGTTACGTAATACCAGAACACATTCGTGTGACGTGGAGATGGTAGCAAATAAAAACTGGTTAAGTAGGTAAGACTGCTGAACACATTATATGATACTGGAGATATACCTTCTGAATTATGTAATTCTGTATTTATTGCAATCCCAAAGAAATCAGGAACCTTAGAATGTGATCAACATAGAACAATTAGTATAATGAGTCACATCACAAAGATTTTGTTACGAATTATCATGCAAAGAGTGAGGAAGAAAATACAACCTGAAATTGGGGAAGAACAATGTGGTTTTGTAGAAGGAAAGGGTACAGTAAATGCTGTGTATATGCTGCGAACAGTTATTGAACGTGCTTTAGAAGTAAACAAGGATATACATCTTTGCTTTATTGACTACACAAAGGCTTTTGATAGAGTTAGACACGTCAACATTGTGGATATGCTTGCAGATCTACAAATTGATGGGAAAGACATTAGACTTATAAAAAACATATATTGGAAACAACAAGCTGCCATAAGAATTGATAATGAAGTAGGACAATACCAACCTATTAAGAGAGGTGTTAGGCAGGGATGTGTAATGTCTCCAGATCTTTTTTCCCTATACAGTGAAAATATTTTCAGAAATGTAGAAGACCTAAATGGAATCAGCATTGGAGGACGAAACATAAATAACATTAGATATGCAGATGATACAGTATTGATTGCAGACAATGCACAGGATCTGCAACAATTAGTAGACGCTGTGGTTGTACACAGTGAGCAGCTGGGGTTGGAATTAAATTGTAGGAAGACACAGGTTATGGTCGTCACTAGGAAGAACGAAGTACCACAATGTAATATACAAGTAAATGGGAATATTCTTCAACAAGTGAATCGGTTCAATTATCTCGGAACAGTCATAACATCTGATGGCAGATGCCTTGAAGAGATTAGAACAAGAATCGCCATTGCGAAAGTAGCCTTTAGCAAGATGAAAAACATTCTGACCAATAAAATGATGTCAATTGAAACGAGAAAAAGAGTGTTGAGGGGATACATAGAGCCTGTTCTTTTGTATGGATGTGAAACTTGGACAATGTGCAGTCAAGCTGAAAAACATCTGATGGCTGCAGAAATGTGGTTTCTGAGGAAAATGCAAAGAATACCATGGACAGATAGAAAAACCAATGACCAAGTACTACAAGAGACAAATGAAAATCGTAGATTGATTAGAGAAATTAGACGTAGACAGTCAAAATTTTTTGGACATGTTATGAGAAGAAATGGACTGGAGAACTTAGTGACAGCTGGCAAGATCGAAGGGAACAGACCAAGAGGAAGACCGAGAGGAAAATACCTGGATGGCTTGGCCACATGGCATGGACGAGACAGGAACACTGAGCTGATCCACGACTCTGGTGATCGAGTGAAATGGCGAATCATGACCGCCCACGCTTTCCGGCATGGCACATGATTGATTGATTGAGGTAAGGAAACAACTGAACGTAAACTTGATAAGAAATCACAACAGCAAAAAGTGCTAGTTTTGACTGTAACGTCTGCAAAGGATATGCAACTACCATAACATAATTAGGTAAGGAACACAATGGGAGTCTCTGTGGCAAAGTGGTCAAGCCGTTTGACTCGTGCTCCGAAGGTTGTGGGTTCGATTCCGGGACGCGTCCTTCGGAGTTAAATGTTTCGGAGACTCCTGTGGATCGTCGCCAAAAGCTACGGAGTTCGTGCTTTGTGCGACGCTTTCCGTGCTGCGGAAAGAGACCGACCCATATGGGATAAAACCCGGTGCAATGAAGTCGACCCAGTCGACTTTTAAGCGACATGTCTAGTAAACCTTTAAGGCATCTACTTGATCCCAGACAACTATTTTCTTGAATCACAGAAGAAATTGAAAGAAAGGCGGTAATCACAGGCGTTGGAACTTCAATTACTCCTCCTCACGTCGCTTGACCGCATAAGTGAAAGACAGCAAGAACAACATTACCATCATCAAACTTAACATCAACAGTATCGACAACAACATCAACAACAATGTATCACCTGTTTTGGGATCACAGTTATATTCTGTTCAATAAACACAGTTACTCCCCCTGCAGCGACATCTGTAAGCTAAGTAGGAATAGAAAACAATTCGGGTTATATTTGCTGTGTCATGTATCACATGAAACTATCTTGTAGTTTAATAACACTATTTTTGTTTGTTTGCATATCCTTTACAGGACATCGCTGTCAACATCAGCATCTTTCAGTTGATTGTTGATTTCTTGGAAAGATTACGCTCAGTAGTTTTAATAACACTATGGATGTAATATACAGATATAACACTATATATTTAGTATATAGATAAACTCTACGGACAGCTGAGTTAACTGAAAAAGACTGTTAGATTCATACAATAGACAACATTGCAGTTACAGACAAATTTCAAGCGAACGAAAGAAGAAGAGGAAGAAGTATATAGATATAACACTGTTAATTTATTTACATATCTTTTACATGACGTCGCAGTCAACACCAGCATTTATTTTGCTGTTGTGATCTCTTGGCAAGCGTACGCTCAGTAGTTCGCCATTGCTTTCTGAACGACCGACAAATATACAATTTCATACAATATCAACGCAAGGCGGTCTGCTGCCAAATCGCCCGCAGCTGTGTTTCAAGAGGGATTTCGAATTGCGTCCGTAACGCCTTCGCCCCATAACCGGCATTAGGACGAAAAGAGTTAAAAATTAATTAACAACTAAAAAGGAGAGTAAGTGTTAAACTGTGAAGATAACTTACATATACATGCAGCGTGGCGTGTCTCTTGCCTCTGTGTCTCCCGATGTAGGGCTCTGAGTGTACCTGCGGGTAGCCAGTACAGTCGTGAGCTGGTATTGTTATTACTTGGATGGGTGGGTGGGTGGGTGGGTGGGTGTCAGGATGGGTGAATTAATGGATGGATGAGTAGGTTATTTTTTAAGGGTGGGTAAATAAGTGGTTGGTTGGGTGGATGGATGGATAAGTGGCAGAGTGGGTGGATGGAGGATGGGTGAGTAGTGAATGGATGAATGTGTCCGTGGGTGGTGGATAGATGGATGGGTCTTTGAATAGATGGATGGACTGGTCTTGGAGTGGTGGATGGGTGGGTGATTGGCTGGGTGGGTGGATGTGAGGTCGGGTGAGTGGGTGATTGAAGCAGTGGATAGATGGGTTAAGGGTGGATGGATCGGTGGGTTAATGGGTGGATGGAGGAGTTGGTGAGTGGTTGAAGAGGTGGATTGTTGGGTGCGTGGGTGGATGGATATAAGTATTGATGGATGGATGGGTGGGTGGATAGATGGGTGAATGCACGTATGGATGAACACTGATGGACGGACGGATGAATGGATGAAAGGATGGACGGATGGATGGGTGGGTGGGTGGATGAATGGTTATATGAAAGGATAGATAAATGAGTGGGTGGTTGGATGAATAAATGGATGGACGGATAGATGGATAAATGGATGCGTTGATGGGTGGATGGATGGGTGGGTGGTTGGATGTTTGGGTGGATTGATAGAAAGAATGATGCAAGGATGGATGGGCTATGAATGGATGGATGGATGTAGATGGATGATTGGATGGGTGGGTGGGTTGAAGGATGGATGAATGAGTGGACGGGATGAGAGATGGATGGATAGATGGATGTAGGTAGGTAGGAAAGTATGTGTGTGTGTGTGTGTGTATGTGTGTGTGTGTGTGTAGTTGTTCAGCGTTTATATTCCATGCAGTGTGGCGTTAGTGATCATGTCTGTCCAGTCTTCTGTCTCGTGTACTGTCAATCTTCTATAGTCCATGCCGTGTGGCGTTGGTGATAATGTCTGTCCACACCCTTCTATCTCGTATACTGCTAATCTTCTTATAGTCCATGCCGTGTGGCGTTGGTGATCATGTCTGTGCAAAGCCTTCTGTCTAGTCTGATGCCAAGATAGCGGGTTCAGTCCCT
>OY992876.1:420116087-420161087 GCA_963921405.1 Cepaea hortensis
TGTAATGACTGTGCAGTGTTTGAAAATATTGCTGGTCCAAGTTTTGTATTTACCTATTATATTTCATGAACTTTACAGAGGGTGAATACACAACTTGGACTGGCATTGTTTTTAAACACTGCACAGTCTTTAACAGTACACCCTATACTAATATTGGATACGGTTGGAGTTAACTTCAAGTCCTTTACAGGACGTCGCAGTCAACCCTAGTTTTGTTTTTCAAAGTTGCATATCCCTTACAGGACGTGCAGTCAACACCAACATTTTACTGTCGTTGTTGATGTCTTGGCAAGTTGTTACGTTCAGTAGTTAGCCATTGCTTTCTGAACGACCGACTCCCATACCAACACGTTAGAACCAGGGTGACTTGGTCTGCTGCCAAATCGGTCGCCGCTGTGTTTCGAACGCGGGTGAGCGGCATTACGAATCGCGTCCGCAACGCCATCGCTATGGAGAACGGCTCCGTGACCGGACCCTAGCATCACTTAGCTGTTTATTGTGTTCTAGACAAATTAGGTTCCGTAGTTTTTCATTCCTTTCTGGACGACCGACGTTCATTCCAAGTTAAAAATCAACGCAAGGCGGTTTACTTCTAAATAGCCTGCTGGTGATTTCGATCCCTCTCTGTGGGATTGTAAAACCCCTTGTGTTGTCCCAAACCCACAGACCCCGGAAACAGATAATGAAATGATGAGAAACATGTAGGAAGTGGAGTTGTTAGTGTTCAAGCGAATGTTCAGGATATCGTGGGTTGAGAAGGAAAAAGAAAACGCAGGATATTGATCGCTCATAGCAATTGTACTAGGGAGCTTAACTTTAGAAAGAAAAAAAAAAAACTTACTTGTTATTTTTGTTTTTCGATGTAGTCACCACTGCGTTCAATGCAAGTCCTCCGGCTACGAAAAAGTGTTTGGATGCCTATAGAAAAACATTCTCTTGGTCGCGTGTGTAACCACCTCATGCTCAATTTGCTGTACCTCTTTATCGGACCGAAAAGTGTTGAAACTTCCTGCTCCACTCAAACACTTACTGGACTGACAGGCATCCATCACCATACTAAACCTACATTCGCTGATGCTTTTCTATAGGTTTAATCCCTTCACTGACAAAAGTGTAAACGGATAAAAGAACGCTGCCCCTTTGGTGCATGTCAAAAGTGGGGCGGCCATCTGTAAACCGTGCTTATGACGTCACCGTATTTGTCTGCACCGTGGCGTCACGTGCTGAAGACTCTTGAGATCCTTAATAACGATAGAAGAAGAAGGTGGGGGAGGAAGAGGAGCAGTTGCAGGAGTCGCAGAAAAAGGTGGAGAAGGAGGAGAAAAATAAGTGGATGAAGAAGACGATGCTTTTTTAAAAAATCTATTTCATATTCTTATTGATTTATTGTCTGGGCTCAGTGATTTTAGATCAGAGTCGCCATGGTAAATAAATGTCTTTGTGCTTGGTTTCTAAGACTCGACATCATTTCGTTCCGGAAAACCCAGTACACCATCCGCTTCTCCCAGCAGAAACCGTTAGTTTTAAGTCGCGGTTCCAACTTCATGGCACATTGTCTTCCCATAATGCTCCGTTTCTGTGTCAGCGAATATCACACAAAATGCTCCTCATTGTCTCATGAGAAAAGTGGAACAGACAGCAGTCCCGACAAACCAAAAGCTCACATGGGTATTTTCATGAGAAACCACATTCCCACTGCCATTAGATGTTTTTCATCTTGTCTGTTCATTGTCCACGCTTCACATCCATTCAAATGTACATGTTCTATGTAGTACTTTAACACTCTTTTTTTCCCGTTACTATTGAGATTTTTTAAATTGGATAGTATGTTTTTTTTTCATCTTGAAAAATGCTATATTTACCATAGCGATTCTTCTTCTTACCTCTTCAAGGAATCTTCTGCCATATGGTATAACTGTTCTGAGATAGTTGAACCGATTCATTTATGTAAGAATATTACCATTTACTTGTATATTGTATTGTGGTATTTATTTCTTCCTAGTGCGGACCATATTTTTTGTCTCCTTATAATTTAATTCTAACCCTAGTTTTTCACTGTGTACAACAACCGCAACTACTCAATGTTGGAGATCCTGTTCATTGTCTGTAATCAATACTGTATCATCCGCATATCTAATATTATTGACGTTATGTCCCCTATTGGTGATTCATCTCATACTCTCATATTTTTTACTTCTTTTAAATTTTTAACAATATTTATACTGTATAGGGAAATAATAAAACTAGAACATTATGTACAACAATAAGAAAGAGACATCTTTCTTCGGTCATGTGATGAGAAGAGAGGCATTGGAGAACACCGTGACAACTGGAAAGATCGAGGGGAAGAGAGGCACAGGCAGACCAAGAGAAATGATGCTGGATGGATTGAGACGGTGACATGGAGGAATATCATCAGTAGAGTTGATCCAGATAACCAAAAACCAAGATCTGTGGAGATCCATAAACGCCTACGCTAGCTGGCAGGGCACATGATGATGGTGATGTATAGGCAAAAAAGATCTGAAGACATTGCACATCCGTGTCTAAAATCTATCTTAATAGGCTGATATTGACCTACTTCATTATCAATCTTTAGGCAGCTTGCTGTTTCCATTATATGTTTTCACAATTCTGAGCTCTACAAAAAAACTGACCAAAACTTACCCTTTGTAGTGCCACAGAATATTCGGGTCTATTCCAGGCAAAGCCTTCTCAGTCAACTGTGAGATAGAAGAAAGGCAACAGTCACAGGGGCTGCGTCAGTAGAATCGTCATTGTTCTTTATCGTCCAAACGTTCCAGTCCTTCTTAAACATAGGGACCATAAACAAAACAGAAAGGCAATTGAACGACAGACAGACAGACAGATGGGCCGACACAGATGGAAAGACAGACAGATGGAAAGACAGACGCCATAAACAAAATAATAAGACAATAGACAGACAGACAGACAGACAGACAGACAGACAGCACACGTACTACTGGGAGCGTCTCATTCTGCAGCATGTCTGCCTCCTGTCTGCTAACAAAGTCCAGGATGAGGGAGATGTAGGGAGACTTGCTGAGCACCTCTTCCTTGTAGCGGGCGTAGGGTACACTCTTGCACATCCTATAGCGGCACTTCAAGCGAGGCTGGGGCAGTGTCTGCGGATGTGGAAGATAGTGCTTACTGTTGTGTACTTATGTTAGTCAGTCAGGCAGTCAGTCAGGCAGGCGGTCATTTAGTGATCCATTCATTCATTTAGTCAGTCAGCCAGTTAGTCAATCAATCAGTCATTAAGTTAGTTAGTTAATTAATTAGTTAGTCGGTTTGTTGGCTAAATGGTTAGCTAGCTAGTTGGTTAGTTAGTCAGTTAAGTAGATAGTTGGGTCGTTAGTTAGTAAATTAATTAGATGATTAGTTAGGTTGGATTCCATAAAGTGAGACATGTCGACATTATAATGATACTTAAAGATCTACAAATTGATGGAAAAGACCTTAGACTTGTAAGAACATATATTGGAAGCAACTAGCTGCCATCAGAATAGATAATGATTTAGGTCAATATCAGCCTATTAAGAGAGGTGTGAGACAGGGATGCGTTATGTTTCCAGGTCTTTTTTCCCTGTACAGTGACAATATCTTCAGAAATATAGAAGATATGGAAGGAATCACCATTGGGGGAAGATGTATCAATAACATTGTAGACAATGAACAGGACCTGCAACATTTAGTAGATGCGGTTGTTGCACACAGTGAACAACTAGGGTTAGGATTGAATTGTAAAAAGACACAGTTTATGGTCGTCACTGGAAAGAAGGAAATACCACAATGTGATATACGGTAAATGGGCATATTCTTAAGCAAGTGAATCGGTACAGTTATCTAGGAACAGTCATATTATCTGATGAGAGATGTCTTGAAGAGATTCATCATCAAGTGCCGTGCCAGCTGGCGTAGGCGTTCATGACTCTCCACATATCTCGGTCTTTGGTTTTCTGGATCAACTCTGCTGATGATATTCCTCCATGGCATCGTCTCAATCGTCCAGCATCATTTCTCTTGGTCTGCCTCTACCTCTCTTCCCCTCGATCTTTCCAGTTGTCACGATGTTCTCCAATGCCTCTCTTATCATCACATGACCAGAAGAGATTAGAACAATAATTGCCATTGCGAAGTTAACCTTTTGCAAGATAAAAGCCAAACTGACCATTAAAGAGATAGCAATTGAAACGAGAAAAAGTGTGTTGAAGTGCTACACAGAACCTGTACTTTTGAATGGATGGGAAGCGTGAACAACGAGCCAACAAGCTGAAAAACATCTGATGGGCTGTAGAAATGTGGTTTCTGAGCAAATTGCAAAGAATCCCATGGAAAAACAGAAAAACCAATGAACAAATCCTTCAAGAAACAAATGAAGATCGTAAACTGATTAGAAACATTAGACGTATACATCACAAATTTGTGGGCATGTTATGAGAAGAAATGACATAGAGAAGTTGGTGACAACTGGCAAGATCGAAGGGAGGAGAAAAAGGGGAAGATCGAGAAGTAAAAACCTGGATGGCTTGGCCACGTGGCATGGTCGAGACAGGAACACGGAGCTGATCCAAGGCTCTGGTGATCGAGTGTGGTGGCAAAACATGACCGCCCACGCTTATCGGCATGGTACATGATGGATGGATGGATATGGTTGGAAGGTTAGTTAGTCAATGTGTTAGTTATTCAGTCAGTCAGTCAGTCAGTCAGTCAGTCAGTCAGTCAGTTAGTTAGTTAGTTATTTAGTTAGTTAGTTAGTTAGTTAGGTAGTTAGTTAGTTAGTTAGTTATTTAGTTAGTTAGTTAGTTAGTTAGTTAGTTAGTTATTTAGTTAGTTAGTTAGTTAGTTAGTTAGTTAGTTATTTAGTTAGTTAGTTAGTTAGTTAGTTAGTTAGTTAGTTATTTAGTTAGTTAGTTAGTTAGTTAGGTAGTTAGTTAGTTAGTTAGTTAGTTATTTAGTTAGTTAGTTAGTTAGTTAGTTAGTTAGTTAGTTAGTTAGTTAGTTAGTTAGTTAGTTAGTTATTCTCTTCTCATAATGTGACCATAAATTCTTACTGCATTCTATGACCTCATCGTCACACCCAATCATACACGCCATGACAAACAGTTCATGTACGGTGTGTCACCTGTCGCTTTAGCTTGGCAGGCTTAGAACTGTTGTAACACATGGCATAAAACTTTTTCCTCCAGGGTTCAACCTCGTCAATGTTTAACTCTGGAATTGGCTCCACATTCCGACCGAAACGGTGCTTGACGTACTCCTGGTATAGAATCAAGTTGTCCGGATCTGGAGTTGAACAAGGCAATAACAAGAATCAGCGTTAAACGTGACATTAACAAGAACCATTATTAAAAATGTTAACATATAATAAATCAGAACCAATAATCAATTTTAAATAAGACAATCACAAGAATCAATTTTAAACAAGACAATAACAAGATCCAGTGTTAAACAAGGCATTAACATAGGAGTCTTCGTGGCGAAGTAGTCAAGCCGTTTAACTCGTTGTGGGTTCGATTCCAGCCCGCGTCCTTCGGTTCACGAGTTAAATTTTTCGGAGACGCCTGTAGGTCGTCGCTAGAGCTACGGAGTTCGTGCTTTGTGCGACGCTTTTCGCGCTGCGGAAAGAGACCGAGTCATATGGGATAAAACCGGTGCAATAAAGTCGACCCTGTCGACTATAAAGGCATTAACAAGAATAAGTGTTCAACACGACAAACACAAGAATCAGTGATAAACATGACAATAACAGGAATCAATGTTAAACATGACAATCACAGGAATCAATGTTATACAATATAATAACTAGAATCAATATTATAAAGGTAATAACAAGAAACAGTGTTATACAAGACTATAACAAGAATCAGTGATAAACATGACAATAACAGGTATCATGACAATAACAAGAATCAATGTTATACAAGACAATATCAAAAATCAATGTTGTACAAGACAGTAACAAAAATCAATGTTGCACAAGGCAATAACAAGAATCAATGTCATACATGACAATAACAAGAATCAGTGTTTACCATGTCTATAACAAGAATCAATCTTAAACAATACAATAACAAGAATCAACGTTCAGCAGTTCCTTAACAAGAACCATATGGTTGTTTGTGAAATATATAGAAGAACTAGCCTGTCACATCCATTGGCGTTCAGTGTGTCTACGCCTTTAAGTGATTACAACTACTGACCTGAAGCTGGTTTAGTTCAGTTTAGTTTAGATTAGTTTAGTTTAGATTAGTTTAGTTTAGTTTAGTTTAGTTTAGTTTAGTCGACGGATCAACATCAGGGCACACGGGTGTAACCCATAAGTGCTCCGTTCTACTTCTAACTCAAGCCAGAGTTAGAACTGCCAACTGCCAAGGAATTATTTTACGTGCGCAACAATACACACGGGTGTCTGACCTCACTAACCAGAGACCAGGGCAAATTTTATTACAAGAAGTCCACGAAGAAAACATCCTGGCCTTCACCGGGGCTTGAACCCGGTACCTCCAGCAATCGAGGCGGACATCATACATCGAGACCATCTGTTTCCAACCCTATCATTGTACCAACTTCAAGGTATTTGTGTTGGGGACTCTCCCCCTCGCCTCTAGTTAGTTAGTTAGTCCGGTGGGTGCCGGTGCCTCCAGCCTTTAAGTGCACTTTCTCCTGCATTATCACACTCGACAGACGGTGCAGAGAGCAGAACCATGCCGCTGTCAATGCAGAGGTTAACGCACTCATCTATGAACACTCAGATAGCCCCGAAGTGCTCA
Source organism: Cepaea hortensis (assembly GCA_963921405.1). Lineage (NCBI taxonomy): Eukaryota > Metazoa > Mollusca > Gastropoda > Stylommatophora > Helicidae > Cepaea > Cepaea hortensis. Next base: position 420,122,882 of record OY992876.1, read on the forward strand.
TTTATACAGATGGATCTGTTGTAAAGCAGCAGAGAAGTGCGTGGGCATTTACAGCCCGTTCATCGGCCCGAACCGTTCAAGAATCCAGTGGTGCCCACTCTATGACCACGAGCAGCATGACGATGGAGGTGATGGCAGTTACACAGGCTTTCATATGGCTGGAATCACAGCATTATACCAACGTGTGTGTACTAAGTGATTCAATGAGCATGATTCAGAAGGTCGAAGCTGGATCTGTACGTAGACAGTGGACTGAATCGCTGCGGAAGTCTGTTGTCCGTAAAGTCACCTTCATCTTCGTCCCGGAACAAGAGGGAGTCGAGGGAAATGAACGAGCTGACAAACTGGCTGGCTCTGCACCCCCTGTAGATGGACAGCCCATAGATCGTGCCGATGTTATTAACGTCCTTAAAGATTTGGCGAGAACAGAGGATTTTGACGTCAGTGATTCCACATCGCTGTCCAGGATGAAAGACCTGGGAGTAAGAATCGGCACAGCCAGACGCGAGAGGTACATCGGGAAAACAAAGTGCCTCGTCAACCAACACAGAACTGGCACTATTAGCCACCGGACGCTGATGCATATGCTGGGGGAAGGATCTGAGCACCTATGGACATGTCCGGAGTGCAACGAAGATACCCCAACTGATAACTGATAACTGATAACTGATAGTTAGTTAGTCGACAGATCATCCTCATTGCACATCGAAACATTCAGTCCATAAGTGGCTAACGACACCAGTTCTGTGTTGGTTTATCAATCGTCTTTGGCTTTCTGCATAGTGTTCTTGTTTGGCCACACCTCTTTTAATTTGCTGTTCTCGCAGTCTGGCCATAATTGTAGATTCACAGTCATCACTTGATTCTCGCAAAAGTCTTACTTCTCGTAAAGCATTCAGAATGTCAGCCTGGTCCATGGCGTGTCCGCCCTCCACATTAGCCATACCTGCGAGCTTGTCAGCCCGCTTATTTCCTTGTACTCCCGCATGCCCTGGCACCTAGATGAAACTAATCTTTGCCAACCGAGACCGCTCCAGAGACAGCAACCACTCTCTTCGGATCCACCCCGTCTCTATACTCTTGAGCATGCGCATTGAGTCACTAAGGACACATGACTCAGTGAATGTCTTTGTCTCGCCTCTCCATTCCTAGAAACATGCGTGCAAGACTTCCACTAGAATTCCACATTTGCGGAAAGGCATATCATACTGTATACACTGAAGCCATAAACAATATATTGCACGATTAATTAGGCGATTCCAGCCGTTGCTATGCAAACAGAATGACTTCCTTTTAAGTATTAGACTAAGGTGGGGATAACGTACTGCACATTCGAACAATATCAGTGATTTTGTATTTAATATTTCGGCAAACATACCATTCGTTTACTTCAGCCTATTTTGCCCTATCTGTAGCATAAAAGGTTGTCTTTTCGACGCTATAAAGAGGAACGGGTTATGTTTAATAATTATAGATGATGTGGGTTATGGTATGAGATTATGTAGGTTAGGGCATGAGATATTGTGGGTTATGACATAAAATTACGTGGATTATGGCATGTAATTACGTGAGTTATGTCATGAAATGTCGTGGGTTATGACATGAAATTACGTGGTTTATGGGACGAAATTACGTGGGTTATGGCATGAAATTACGTGTGTTATGGCAAGAAATTACATGGGTTATGGCAAGAAATTACGTGGGTTATGCATGAGATGACTTTGGATGATGAATGACACTTACCCAGCTCATTTGCCTTCTCCAACAGTTTCAATGCCCTTTGCTGGTCTTTTCTCTGTCGATGGAGATATTAAGGTGTGCTACTTGTGTTACCAGATTATCTTAAGGAGCTCTGCGTAAGGCATTCACGACATGAGCAGGCAGGCATACAAATAGTTGTATGGAGTAAGAACATACACGCATAAAATAGACAGATGCAGAGATGCATGGACAACTTAGTATACAGACGGACGGGCGGAGGGACGGACGGTCAGCCAGACAGACAGGCAGGCAGACAGGCAGGCAGACTGGCAGGCTGGTAGATAGTTAGTAAGTAGGTAGGTAGGTAGTTAGATATGTAGGTCGGTAGGCAGGTAATTGTTTAGGTAGGGAGGTAGATAGGTAGCTAGGAAGGAGGGTATGTAGACAGGTAGGTAGGTAATTAGGTAGAAAGGTAGGTAGGTAGGTAGGTAGGTAAGCGGGTAGCTAGGAAAGTTGGAAGGTAGGTGGGTAAGTACTTAGGTAGGTGGGTAGGCAGGCAGCCACGAGGTAGACAGGTAGGTAGGTAGGTAGGTAGGTAGGTAGGTAGGTAGTAGGTAATAACTTGAAACGGCTTTCCGATTATTTGTTGTTGTTTTTTTAAATTCTTTTCATTACAGTATTTTCCGAGAACGGTGTTCTAATAATTGTTCTAATATTTACAGTTTTCTTACTCACCCACTTACCTACTTACTTACTTATTTAATCACTCACACACTCACTCACTAGTTATCCTAAAATATAAAGGTAGCACTATAAGCCTCCAAGCATCCAGATCGTAGAGGCGAGTCTCTCACTTTTCGGCCCTGTCGTCATAAGTTTAAATCCATTTCGAGTCGCATGTTTAAAATTTATTTCGCCGACCCAGCCTCAAACGTGGAGCAGAAAATGTCATGGGAACAAAGGTGGTCGGCGTTATGCTGACCACATCACCTAGAGAGGGCTGATTCATCTATAAACATATAAGTCTAACTCGGATGCCCAATCCGCCTTCATTATGTGTCATGCCGATAAGCCATCTCACGCAATCACCACAGTGGTGGATCAGCTCAATGTTCATGTCTCGATTATGGCACGTGGTCAAGCCATTCAGGTATTTATCTCTCTGCCTTCCCCTTGTTCTCTTCCCCTCCATCTTGCCAGTTGTCACCAAGTTCTCCAATCCGTTTCTTCTTTTAACGTGACCACACATTTTCGACTGTCTAAGTATAATTTCTCTAACCAGTTTACTATTTTCATTTGTTTCTTGTAGGACTTGGTTATTGGTTTTACTGTCTGTCCAAGGTATTCTTTGCATTTTCCTCAGAAACCACATTTCATCTGCCATCAGATTTTTCTCAGCCTTTTTGCTCATTGTCCACATCCAAACAAAAGCACAGGTTCTATGTAGCACCTCAACACTTTTGCTCTCTTTGAAAATAACATCATTTTATTGGTTAATATGTCTCGACCTTAAGGTGTGTGGAAGACTCCGTTACTTATACCTACCCGGAAGGCTAGCCTGCCGATAGACGCCAGAGCGTCACTCAGGTTAAAGGTGTGCCTTGACGCGTTGAGTTTCTCAAGATCATAGGTCTTGACTGCTGCCTCCAACCAGTGGTAGGCCATGTCCAGCAATCCAGCTTGGAGAATGGTTTTACCTAAGAATTATGAAGAGTGAGTACGTGAGTGAATGAGTGAGTGAGTGAGTGAATGAGTGAGTGAGTGAGTGAGTGAGTAGGTGGGTGGGTGGGTGAGTGAATCAGTGAGTCAGTGAGTGAGTGGGTTGCTGGGTGGGTGAGTGAATGAGTGAGTGAGTGGGTGAGTGAGTGATCGAGGAAGTGAGTGAGTGAGTGGTGGGTGCGTGGGTGGGTGAGTGAGTGAGTGAGTGGGTGAGTGGGTGAGCGAGTGAGCGAGTGTGTGATTTAGTGGGTGGGTGGGTGAGTGAGTGAATGAGTGAGTGAATGGGTGATTGAGTGATCGAGCGAGCGAGTGAGAGAGTAAATGAGTGAGCGAGTGAGTGAGTGAGTGAGTGAGTGAATGAGTGGGTGGGTGGGTGGGTGGGTGAGTGAGTGAGAGGTGGGGGTGGGTGGGTGAGTGAGTGAGTTAGTGGGTGAGTGGGTGAGTGGGTGAGTGAATGGGTGAGTGAGTGATCGAGCGATCGATTGAGAGAGTGAGTGAGAGAGTAAGAGAGTGAGTGAGTGAGTGAGTGTGTGAGTGAGTGAGTGAGTGAGTGAGTGAGTGAATGAGTGAGTGAGTACGTAAGTAACTAAGCCAATGTAAGTAACTAAGTAAAAGTGTTGTGTAATAAGCGATGCGTTTCGCGTATTATTTATCGCAGAAAATAGACTCTTTTTATCGATCGCAGACGCCGTCATGATTAATCTGCACAGGCCAATTTTGTGCAGACAGAAAGACATGATAGTCAGCTTAAAATTACCGTGGTAGACACTTGTAATTACTGTGCGAATATGTGAATATTTCAGCTTGGAGGATGCATCTAGTTACTTTATTTTATGTGGTGTGATTTCAGCAGTATGTACATGACGAGATGCAACGAAATATGCCAGGCAATAAATCGTCCATTCTATTATTCGAGTCTTCGTTATTCAAAGTTGTCTAGAATAGCACATCCCACAGGCAGACAGTAAGAGCATTCCTTTGCTGATCCGACAGCTTCCAGACATAGTGTTACCTTTCCTCTGGGTAAACTATGTAGACCGAAAGGGAGATCATGCTGTATGGGAAACACATGGTCTATAAATTCAACCCAAGCTTTGATAAATGGAGTTATATCTCATATTTTTTTCCCATATACTTTACAGGACATCGCTGTCAACACCAGCATCTTTCAGCTGTATGTTGATTTTTTGGCAAGATTACGCTCAGTAGTTTGCCATTGCTTTCTGAGCGGCCGGCTCACATACCCCGTAAGTTACCGATGCGATTCGAACCACTGCTGATTCTCACCGTTATCACGTTACCTACGAGAGTATACGAGATTACGGAGAAAAGTCATAACCTCTAAGCCGCGAAGCCGGCTATATCTCATATAGATGCGAATAATTTGACAACCCTATGGTAGTATCTTCATTTGGATTCCAGATACCATACGTCCTATTCATACAGATGCGTATTATTTGACAACCCTATAGTACAATTTTCATTTAGATTGCAAGTACCATGTAGAAAGTCGCTACGCGATGTAGGTCAAACTAACGAAATATTACCTATATCATAGCAATCTGCCTGGCTGAGGGGTTCGCCTTTCTTCCCCATTACCCGTCCCTTAATTAGGTCATCAGTGGATAAGTTGTATGTAGTCTGTAGAATCATCAATGCCTTGCCAATGATATGCAGATCACTGCGAGTAGGCAGAGGACTTGTGATGTTCTGTTCTAGAAACTCTCGGAGACCTGAAACGACGATTTGTAGCTCAGTTACAAAGGAAAATCATTGCACGAACGAAAGAATGAACAAACAAATGAACGAGCGAACTTTATTTTTAATGGGTTAAGAAATGGGTACTAGGGACCGTGTGACATTCTGACCTTCGTATATCTCGTCTCGCAAACATTATTGCATTCATACATCACAGCTAATCGTTGACAACAACAACAGAAAAATATGAGTTAAAGTGCATGGAAACTGTGCAATAACCAATAATATACGACTCACTAAAGCTAATTTTGACGTGGCGATAATAAATAGCTAAGATACATGTAACGTGCCGTAGTTAGGGGAATGTTTTTATATTATTCTGAATATGCATTTAGTGTTTAGTAAGTAACGTAACCTCACGACAATCCGCGACCAGGTGATGTAATCATCTATACGGATGGCTCTGTGCTAAGAGGTGAAAGAAATGCCCGTGAGATTTGTGGCGAAGATATGTGGACAGTGTTTAGTGCAGGAGAGCCTGACATATGATACACCAACAGCTAGTCTAGAATGGAAGTAGAGAATTCACAGCGAAACTTCGCTGGCTGGTGGTCAAACAACACACGCATGTAGTGATCGTAATGGGCTCATAAAGTATGATGAGAAAGGTGACGTGAGGCTTGCTTCGGGAAGAGTGGCAGGATTCAATTCAACAATCAGAAATAGAGAGCCTCTGTTGGATTTTTCCCTAGGACATGCTGGTGTGGTGGGAAACGAGCAGACGGACAGATTGGCTGGGTCTGCATCACTTGGTGGGGCATTGATGCATGATAATTCAGATTTGGTCGGGGCCCTGTGGGATTGTGTGCATACTTCAGAAAAAGAGATAGATCACCACCGACCGCCTGGAGAGAAAGGTGCTGTAGGGAGTGACCAGATTATCTGACCGACACTCAGAACTAGAAGGAAAGGCCAGAGGGACACTCTTCGCTGTCTGTTCAAGATAAGGACGGAGCAGGTATGGGAATGTCCTGAGTGCTTATATCGGTTCGTGAAACAACTGAGTAAATTAAAGTGCTCTTTCACATGCCTTAAGGTGTGATCAACGTATAGCGGTATTTACTTATCTCCTTTCCCCTTGTTCTTTTCCCTTAAATCTTGTCTGTCCATGGTATCCTTTGCATTTTTCTCAGAAAAGACATGTTCACTGTCATCATATATTTTTTTCAATTTGTCTGCCCATTGTCCAAGTTTCACATCCATACAAAAGTGTAGTTTCTATGTAGCACTTCGACTCTTTTTCTCGTTGCAATTGACATCTTTTTATTGCTCCATATGTTTTCCATCTTGCAAAAGGCAACCCTCGAAATGGCGTTTCTTGTTCTAATCTCTAAATGCCGTCTCCCATCAGATTTCATAACTGTTCCGAGATAGTTGAACGGATTCACTTTTTTAAGAATGTTCCCATTTACCAATAAATTACATATAAGACACACTGTAACTGCAAGAGAAGATTAGAGTACAAACATGTACGCACGATACTCGAGTTTTCACTCTTGCGATGGCACATTCTAAGATTGAAAGAGTTAAAGATATCTATGAACACTCATTTGACTATCATGTATACTTTCTTTCTTGTCTATCTATTCCTGCACTGGGTAAAAATATGTGCGCTATGCGATAAAAAGTGTTCACCGCATCAGGCCACCCCAGTTTAAACGTAACATTCGTCGTTCATATTTCAAAAACACATGCCACCTAATGGCGTTCCACAATATGCATACCAGTGTGCAATGACCAACAAACATCGAAACAAATTCGTAACAAATGGTACTCACGTGGTCCGTACAAAGTAGTGTTAGCCAACTTGTCATCCCATACTCCAAGAAAATTTCTCACAGCTGCCAAAATGGCGGTTGGGTGGTTTTCTCTGAGATTTTTAATCAACGTTGTGTTGGCTGTGGCATTCTTAAGCAAGCTTTTATGAATTCTGAAATGGAAAAAACATGATACTCTTCATATTGACACTGGCACCTTGCCGTCTTGATAGACGATAGTTTGTTACATTTTGCTTCAGAAACCCATGGCGATAGCGAGTGTGACTGATCAGACCAATTCGCGCTGTAGATATTTTTCCACAAAGGGTGCATGTTAATAGCATGGTCATTTCGACCATTACGCACCATCTGACGTTTCACACGCTAAGTGTGTGACCTATCTGCAATCATTTTCTCCTGTGTCTGTTTTCCATTCCTGAAGTTTGCCCTCCATGCAACACGATCAGTTGCGAATTGCTCCCAATGTGGAATAGCAATGCCCGCTTACACACATCTTTGTATCGTAATAGATCCCGACCCCGAGATCTTTTACCCATCTCTAATTCATGCCCAAAATAAAAAACATGTCCCTTGGTAGTCTACCATACTCTTCATATTAGTATGTTTTATCCCAGCACATTAGCAAATAGTATTATTATTTGGAGCAGAGCAACAGGAACACACACACATATACACACACACACTCACACACACAAGTGTGTGTATATATTAGAATTCTTCTCAATCGCCTCACGGCCCATCTCGATCATGGTCTTCTTCCCGAGAGCCAGTGTGGCTTCAGAAAAGAACGTGGAACTGTTGACATGATTTTCGCTGCAAGGCAGCTACAAGAAAAATGTCAGGAGCAGAACTTCGAAATTGTCTCCACTTTCATTGACCTTACCAAGGCTTTTCATACAGTCAGCAGAGGCGGACTGTGGAAGATTATGGCAAAATATGGCTGTCCACGAAGGTTTGTCCAAATAGTGCGGCTATTTCATGATGGCATGCAGGCAAGAGTACAGGAAAATGGTGAACTGTCTGAGCCCTTTCCTGTCACTAATGGAGTGAAACAAGGATGTGTCCTGGCACCAACACTGGTCAGCCTCATGTTTTCAGCTATGTTGACGAATGCCTTCGAGAACAACGACATTGGAATAGACATCAACTACCGCATGGATGGTAAGTTATTCAATCTGAGAAGGCTGAAAGCCAAAACCAAAATTGACAGCGACACCGTCAGAGAGCTCCTGTTTGCTGATGATTGCGCTCTATACGCCAACTCAGAGGTGCACATGCAAAATAATGTTTCAGCTTTTTCACATGCCTGTGCCAACTTTGGGCTCAATATCAATTTGGAGAAGACTGTAGTTATTTACCAGCCAGCTCCAGGGAATAATCACACTGTGCCGAATATCAAAGTGAATGGTCATAGTCTAAGTGTTGTGGACAAATTCACCTATCTTGGCAGCACTGTGTCTCAAGCTGCCACAATTGATGATGAAGTGAATGCAAGAATCTCCAAGGCCAGCGCGGCCTTTGGCAGACTGTACAAGAATGTATGGGACAGAAATGGAATAAGCCTGCAAACAAAGCTGAAAGTCTACAAAGCAGTTGTATTATCCACACTGCTATATGCTTGTGAAACCTGGACTGTTTATCAGCTACACGCTAGGAAATTAAACCACTTCCACACAGTCTGCCTTAGGAAGTTACTGAAGATTAAATGGCAAGACAAGATCCCAGACACTGAAGTCATAGAAAGAGCGTCCATGTCCAGTATCCACACTCTACTAATGAAGAATCAGATTGGCTGGGCTTGTCACTTGTCTCGCATGCCAGATCACAGGCTCCCTAAACGAATTTTTTACGGCGAGTTGCGTTGTGGTAAACGCTCCCAAGGCGGCCAGAGGAAACGCTTTAAAGACACTCTGAAAATCTCACTGAATGCTTTTGGAATTCATCATGACATATGGGAGACTGCAGCCTGAGATCAAAATTCGTGGCGTGCATCATTGCGCAAGGGTACAGACACTTGTGAGGCAACCAGGACTGCAAGAGCTGTGGAAAAAAGACAGATCAGACAAACCACTGCAGAAAATCCTCCTCCAGAAACGTCAAGCATTCTTTGTCCACATTGTCAAAGAACATTTCGAGCCATAATAGGCCTTATCAGCCATCTCAGAACTCACGACTCCATACTTTCAACCCCACTGGATGAAATAAATGGTCATCATCATTCTAGATGGACAAACAACAACAATATATATATATATATATATATATATATATATATATATATATATATATATATATATATATATATTAGGATATCTGGTGTTTTGATGATCAGTTAAAGAATAGATTTTGTTATCAAAGTTCTAGTCGCTCGATTACTACAGTCTCTGACGAAGTACATGCATTTGCCTCCATTTGTATCTCTCACATCGATTATATCCACCTTTGTCTCAGGAACCACATGTCTGTTGCTTTTATATTCTTCGTTTTTTGTTAATTTGCATTCCAATATTCACTGACAAACTGGCAAAACGTTTTTTTACGAAAGGGCTTCAAATGACAACCTGAACTATGTTGTGTGTGTATGTGTGTGAGTGTGTGTGTGTGTGTGTGTGTGTGTGTGTGTGTGTGTGTGAGCGCGCGCGCGTGTGTGTGTGTGTGTGAATATATTCAGAAAACATAAAGGGCAAATGTATAATTTTTCGATGTAGTAACTACTGTGTGCCGGCTTCCTGGCCTAGAGGTTAGCGACTTTTCTCCGTAATCTCGTATACTCTCGTAGGTAACGTGACGACGGTGAGAATCAGCAGTGGTAACTTACGGGGTATGTGAGCCGGCCGCTCTGAATGCAATGGCAAACTACTGAGCGAAATCTTGCTAAGAAATCAACAATCATCTGAAAGATGCTGATGTTGACAGCAATTTCCTGTAAAGGATATGTAAAAACAAAACCATTGTGTTCATAGCAAATCATCAAGCGCCGATAAAGTGCTTGAATTCCTGTAGAAAACTAGATTCTGGAGACACAACTCGGTGTGCCTGACCCGGTCGTCACAGAATTCACGCCGTTTTGAACCTTCCTACTTCTCTCATACACTTTCTGGACTGACATGCATGGATCACCATACTGGACCTTCATTCGCTGATGAATTTCTATAGGCTTCACCACTTCAATGAACAAAAACACGGATAACAACACGTTGCTCCTCTTTGGTGCATAACAAAATGTGGTGAGCATCTTTAAACTGTCATGATGTCACCGTGTTCGACTACACTGTGATATAACGCTCTGAACACTCTTGGCATCCTTAACAACAATATAGACAGGTTACAAGTCAATGTCGTAGTTATTGTAATTTCTATCACACTTTTAAAGGTTTCATTTGAAGCGCCCTCGTATATAATATTTCAGCACTCTAAAATTCAGTGATATTGACTTATTACATAAGATACCATTCGTTTTCTTAAATGCAGGCTTTGCTTGCCTATTCTGCTTTTAATTTCCTGTTGCACATCTTCCATCTGATATTATAATTGCCCCTAGGAAGAATTTACAAATTTACTTACGTTTTGAAATCTGCCAATCTTTTCTTTACAAGCTCGACCTCTTCCTCGTGATCTGTAAAACTGAAAGAAAACATAAAATAACCGGGTCAATAAAAAGTTTCAATTGATTTCCTACCTTGAAATTTCTACCACATGCGACATCTGCTACAGAGTTGAGAGTCGGTCTATAAGGTCTTTTTTCTTTTTTTAAGTATCCGGTATTGAAACATGAAATTGATTTTTCCATGCTCTACTTTAACTGTGGCATATTGCATGCGACATAAGTTACTAAATTTGTGTTTTCTCTGTTTCGTTAAATGTTGTGACTTAAATTATTGGTTGCAGGTTATATTAGATGGTTGTATTCTAGGCTGTTAATGTTTCCTTTTAGTCGTTGTTCCAAGACTTTGCTTGTTTTTGTTTTGTTTGTCATGTTGTGTTAATTAAAACTAAACTAAACATTGTGTCAATTGCTATTATTCTAATTGTTCTTGTGTTTTCTTTTATGTGGTAAACGTGCCCGATTCTCGAGACATTGAAAGTCAAGTTATTTCGTTCGTTAGTTTTTTTCTTCGTTCGAACCTTCGAGTGTTTGTTCGTTCATGCGCACCTTGTTTTAGTTCTTCTTTTTCTTTCTCTGTTGCAGTTGCTCGCGTGAGATGTCGTCTTCTTGTTCTTTTGTTCTTGTTCTTTTTAATCTCATTCTTGTTCTTATTTTTGTTCTAGTTCTTCTTGTTCTCGTTCTATGTGTTCTTGTTCCTGTTCTTGTTCTTGTTCTTGTTCTTGTTCTTCTTCTTCTTCTTCTTCTTCTTCTTCTTCTTCTTCTTCTTCTTCTTCTTCTTCTTCTTCTTCTTCTTCTACCTCTGCTACTTCTGTTATGTCTTCTTATTCTTGCCCTGCTCCCTCTTCTTCTTCTCCTCCTCCTCCTCTTCCCCCTCCTCTTCCCCTTCCTCCTCCAACAACAAACAATAGTTGCTAACTCACGCCATTCCCAAAACGAGACAAATTAATACCACATACACTGAATATTAAGAACAAAACACTTAGTAACATATCAAACAAAAATAAAAGCCATTAACTTACTTCTTGATGACACGCAGCCGAAACTGCTCATGATCAATATATTTCTTGATATTATTTGTCAAATTAAGTGAGGCCAATTTTTGGACTGAATAACTGGACGTCACGACGGACTTGGGGCTGTTCTGTCTGACCCTGGTGCCTGCCTTGACCACTGATGTAGTCAGCAGTAGAAAGGTAGCAACCACAAGCATGACCATGCATGTCCAGTTTGTCATTCTCTGAAACATTTAAATTAGAGTCTGTAACAGATGCAGTGCCGAAGGACAATACATCGTCAAATATGATCTCCCAATTGAACAGAAGGCGATATATCGCTACACTAGTGTTAACGTGTTATTTGTTTTGTTACGCGGTTTCTTCCGCGATTTTAATGCTCAGTGAACGGAAATCTACATTATACTATTTGTTCATTTGATTGTGTATCATGTTTGGTCCAAACTTAACTGTCATCAATCAAACGTACTAAAGCATGAACTCCGTAGCGACGACCTCCACGAGTCTGCGAAAAAATGCAACCGTCAACCTAACGAAATGGCTGGAATTGAACCCACAATTTTCGGTGCGCGAGTTAGGCGGTGTGACCACTTCACCACTTCCTCTGTGGAGGGGTTATTGGCTTTCCAACACCTGTGAGTAGCGCCAATCCTCCAATTTCCTCCATGATTTACCTCATATCATCTTGATCCTGTTGTACCTTGCGGTATCGAGGCGAAGTATAAACAACGGGAGAGTGTCCGTTTATGGGCTTCTTGTATCGAGATTCCTATAGACTCTGTTATTCCCTCTCTCCATCGTTTACATGGTCGGTCTTTTCTTCTTATTTCATTTGGTCTGTACATTATTGCTTGTTCTTGTATACTGTTAGTTGGTAACCTAGCCATGATTAATGAGCAGTATTTTTCTAGGATTAAGTAAATTCCCTACCGGTTTGCTTGTCTTGTTATATAGGTTGATTAACTACTTAATTCAGTGGTGTGGTTCTCAACCAATTGGTAAGTTTAGGGTTTCGAGGGGGGGGGGGGGCGTCTGGGGGAGGGGGGGGGGAATTAAGATTATTTCAAGATCGCGTGAATACAAGAACTGATTACTTAATTTTGTTTTTCCTTCCATATTTTACGGTTCTGTAATTCTCTCCCTTCTGAAATTCATTTTATAGCGTAAGTAGACCCTCAAATCACATTTTATGTAGACGCCAAGACTTATTCTAGTATGTGTTATTAGATTTAGCTTCCGTTTTTACGTATACTGTGTAGGGACGGAAAGGGGGGGGGGAGGGAATTTATATGGAGGAAATACGAAAGGAGGGAATGACAATCTGAAAATATGGTGAAGAGGTGCAGGGGCCAAAAAAGGTTGAGAACCACTGACTTAACCCATTTATATTTGCTACTTACCTCCCTCCCCCCCCCCCCGGTACATTCACGGACAGACTCCTCGTTATTATTATTATTATTATTATTATTATTATTTAATTTGCATTCTCTAAAAGTACTGGAGAGTCTTGGCCATTAAAGACCAGATCTTTAGGAAGGAAAAATCCCAACTGCACGTCCTAGCGGTAGAGGATGGGAAACACACCACGGTGTGGCTAACGCAGCCCTGGGGACCGAGTATCCACCGGAATAAGTGGACAACTTTGCAGATGAACAGAGCAGGGCACTCACTTGTCCTGACAGTGAAATGGCTGTTAAAGGCTGAAGTAACTGACCCCCACGTGGATGTGAAAGTCAAGGGAAAACCACCACATTATCTTCCCAAGACTTCATCACAAAAACATTTAAGAGTTTATATTCGCTTGCTTTGATATACAACTCTGCAGTTTACTTGACAGGGAAGTTTTAAGTTTGATAATAACATCTCAAATACTGGAGAGGAAAGTTATGATGCAGAAATAACTTATCAAATACTGGACAGGAATGTTCTAGACCTGAAAGTAACTTCTAAAATACTGGACAAGAAAGTTCTAAATTTGAAATTAACTTCTCAAATACTAGACAGAATTTTTCTAAATCTGAAATTAACTTCCCAAATACTGGAAAGGAAAGTTATGATTCTGAAATTAACTTATCAAATACTCTACAAGAAAGTTCTAAATCTGAAATTAACTTTTCAAATGCTGGACAGGAAAGTTCTAAATATGAAGTTAACTTCTCAATTACTAGACAGAAATGTTCAAAATTTGAAATTTACTTCTAATATACTGGACATGAATGTTCTGTATCTGCAATTAACTGCTCAAACATTGGACAGGATTTTCATGAATCAGTTGAGTGGATCCCTGACATGAAGGTCAAAGTTCCAAAGAGGAAATGAAGCATAAACTAATGAAGATACACCATTTAATAATTGATTTACGCTGCACTGTTTCGCCAAGCTTGTGGCTCAGTACATCCGACTTAGACCAGTAGATTTCAGGTTTGCTCTGCCTAGCCTATGACTGTTCCCAGTCTACTTACAATGCAGCTAGTTTATATCTCTCTTCGTCTGGTTCCTAGCCTTTGACTTTCCCAGTCTACCTACAAGGCAGCAGGTTTGTGTCTCTCTTCGTCTTGCACCTTGCCTTTGACTGTTCTTAGTCTACCTACAAGGCAGCAGGTCTATGACTCTCTTCGTCCGGCCCCTAGCCTTGGACTGTCTCCAGTCTACCTGCAAGACAGCAGATTTTATGTCTCTCTTCGCCTGGTCCCTAGCCTTGAACTGTCCCCAGTCTACCTGCAAGGCAGAAGGTTTATGTCCCTCTTAGTCTGGCCCTTGGCCGTTGACTGTCCTTAGTTTACCTACAAGGCAACCGGTTTGTGTCTCTTCGTCTGGTTCCTATCTCTTGAGCTGTGCGACACGGAAGACCCTTCCGTAGCTGTGCTACCGTCGGCATAGCTCTTGGTCATTGAAAAACTCAAACTCCTCTACCTCGGTAAAGTGGAGACATGGCACAGGGGATTAAGATACTAGGCGTAATGAACTCATTTTCCTGGTGCTTAAGTGAAACAACAACTACAAAACATGAATTACACAAAGATATTATTAACTTCAACGTTGAAGAATAATATATCGCCTAATGTGGCCTCCCGTTTGGACAGGGCCGGCTCAGTGTCGAGCGGATTATGTACGCGATTCGTACTCCCGCATACCGCGTTACTTAGAAGCAGACCGCCTTTCGTTGGTATGTGTGCCAGTCGTTCAGAAAGCTATGGCAAACTACTGAACGTAAGCTTGCCAAGAAATCACAAACAGCAAAACAATAATGGGGTTGACTTCGACGTCCCGCGAAGGATGTACAACTATTTTATTTTTGTGTGTGGACAGAATGTTAGATTCACACAAGAGACAACATTGCAGTTATAGACATATTTCAAGCGAACGAAAGAAGAAGAAGAATCATGTTCTTTGTTTCGTTTCATGGTGTCTTCTACAATTCTAATCCTCGGTGATCAGAGGTGTACGTTATAATACTTGTTCATGTGCTGGGGTACAATGTTTGGTCGAAACCTACTAATTATAATATGGTACTGACTCAATTTGTGACACTTTCAAAATAAAGTTCGTTCTTTCTGCAGAGAGCCGTGAAGAAATCGTCTCACAGAGCATGGACTCTGAAATTCCAGCAACAAACCCCAAGGATCTCCGAAACCATTGCATTTGTAAACACGGAAACGAGGCCGAGACCTTCGTGGAGAGTGGCGGGCGGGTTGGCCAATTTGACACGATGACTCTGTGACCTTCAAGAATTAATCAATCACCAACCAGCACCAAGGTTAAACTAGCCGAATGGATAAGAGCGCTCGTGCTTAAACGTCCTGTGCGCTGATGCTTAGTTAGAAGTTACAACCTCTTCACTGGTATTTTCTTTCCATATCCT
This sequence comes from Cepaea hortensis, assembly GCA_963921405.1. Classification (NCBI taxonomy): domain Eukaryota; kingdom Metazoa; phylum Mollusca; class Gastropoda; order Stylommatophora; family Helicidae; genus Cepaea; species Cepaea hortensis. Next base: position 420,138,320 of record OY992876.1, read on the forward strand.
TGTTTACAGGACATCGCTGTCAACAGCAGCAGTTTACTGCTGTTGTTGATGTCTTGGCAAGTTTATGTTCAGTAGTTTACCATTGTTTCTGAACTCCCGGCTCCCATAACAATTCATTAAAACCCAGCGCAACGCAGTCTGCTGCCAATCGCGCGCAGCTGTGTTTCGAATGCGAGTAAACCGGATTACGAACCGCGTCCATAACATCTTCGCCACGGAGGTCGGACCTACACCGGCCAGTTGGACTAAACTGTTAACTTCACGTCTTTGACTTGGGAACGTAAACGACAAGTACCTTCAAAGACCGAGTGGGTTCGCCTGATGGTGATGGGCACTGGTAGTAAGGGAAGCTAATCCATACGAAAATATCAGTCCAGTTCTATTAGAAGTAGTAGCACATGTATGGACTACGCTTGAGTTCAAACGAGTGACAATTGTAAAACGCACACACACAGTATAGGTTAGTTGATCATTTAAGTTCGGATGGAAGAATCAAGACTAACCAAGATCGAAAATAATTGTACACATCAAAGTGCTGGAGTGACAACTAAGCAAGCTAGCAAGGTGTCATTGCATGGACACCAACATCGACAGCTGTGTTTCGAACGCGGGATTGAGAATTGCATTCGTAATCCCTTCACAACAGAGCCGATGAAGATGTAGTCAGGGTGGAAGATATAGTCAGGGTGGAAGATATAGTCAGGGTGGAAGATATAGTCAGTGTGGAAGATATAGTCAATCAATCAATCAATCAATCAACCACGTGCCATGCCATGCGTGGGCGGTCATGACTCGCCATTTCACTCGATCACCAGTGTCATGGATCAGCTCAGTGTTCCTGTCTCGTCCATGCCATGTGGCCAAGCCATCCAGGTATTTTCCTCTCGGTCTTCCTCTTGGTCTGTTCCCCTCGATCTTGCCAGTTGTCACTAGGTTCTCCAATCCATTTCTTCTCATAACATGTCCAAAAAATTTTGACTGTCTACGTCTAATTCTCTAATCAGTTTACGATGTTCATTTGTCTCCTGTAGTACTTGGTCATTGGTTTTTCTGTCTGTCCATAGTACTCTTTGCATTTTCCTCAGAAACCACATTTCTGCAGCCATCAGATGCTTTTCAGCTTGACTGCTCATTGTCCAAGTTTCACATCCATACAAAAGAACAGACTCTATGTATCCCCTCAACACTCTTTTTCCCGTTTCAATTGACATCTTTTTATTGGTCAGAATGTTTTTCATCTTGCTAAAGGCTACTTTCGCCATGGCGATTCTTGTTCTAATCTCTTCAAGGCATCTCCCATCAGATGTTATAAATGTTCCAAGATAATTGTACCGATTCACTTGTTGAAGAATATTTCCATTTACTTGTATATTACATTGTGGCACTTCTTCCTTCCTACTGACGACCATAACCTGAGTCTTTTTTACAATTTAATTCTAACCCCAGTTGCTCACTGTGTACAACAACCGCATCTATTAATTGTTGCAGATCCTGCGCATTGTCTGCAATTAATACTGTATCATCTGCATATCTAATGTTATTGATGTTTCGTCCTCCAATGCTGATTCCATTTATATCCTCTACATTTCTGAAAATATTTTCACTGTACAGGAAAAAAAGATCTGGAGACATCACACATCCCTGCCTAACACCTCTCTTAATTGGCTGATACTGTCCCACTTCATTATCAATCCTTATTGTAGCTTGTTGTTTCCAATATATGTTTTTTATAAGTATAATGTCTTTCCCATCAATTTGTAGATCTGCAAGCATATCCACCATGCTGACATGTCTAATGCTATCACAAGCCTTTGTATAGTCAATAAAGCATAGATGTATATCCTTGTTTACTTCTATAGCACGTTCAATAACTGTTCGCAGCATATACATAGCATTTACTGTACCCTTTCCTTCTACAAACCCGCATTGTACTTCCCCTATTTCAGGTTGTATCTTCTTCCTCATTCTTTGCATGATAATTCTTAGCAAAATCTTTGTGATGTGACTCATTATACTAATTGTTCTATGTTGATCACATTCCAAGGTTCCTGATTTCTTTGGGATTGCAATAAATATAGAGTTACATAATTCAGGAGGTATATCTCCAGTATCATATAATGTGTTCAGCAGTCTGGTGACTTGATCTAGTCCAAATTCTTCTAAAGCTTTAATCATTTCTGATGTGATGTTATCTGCACGGGGGGCCTTGCCATCTTTCATATGCTTAAGAACATGATCGGTCTTTAAGCGAATCATGATATACTAGGCAATTTTAAAGAGGTAGTTTGCCGTTGCTTTCCTCTATGGCAGTGACCTTACTGGTCGGAGACCGCAGCCATTGACTCAAGACGAGTTCCTCTGCCTGCCGTCGTGTAACTCGAGGCCATGACCCACAAATATCTGTCGGCTGCCCTCAAAATTACATCCACCACCTGCCTTCCGTGGCTTCTTTTGAAAACTTCCAATAAAAGGAATACAGTATAACATCACATAATCCACAGGGAAACACTATTCACAGGGAATCCAAAGGAAATCACACGAAATCCAATGAAAAACACTAAATAGCGTCCCTCCGAAAAGTAACGCATCATCTTGTCGCCATTGTACCGGAAGTCATTGTACCTGATATAGTCAGGGTGGAAGATATAGTCAGGGTGGAAGATGTAGTCAGGGTGGAAGATGTAGTCAGGGTGGAAGATGTAGTCAGGGTATAAGATATATTCGGGGCAGAAGATGAAAACCAGACAGCAAACATTGACTAACAGGTGCTTGCACAGAATAGTGGAAATAATATGGTATGACAGTCTCTAATGTGGAGCTCATGGAGAGAACTAGACAAATCCCAGTGAACCAAGAGATGATGAAAAGACGCCGGCGATGGTTAGAACACACACTGGGAAATCCCGAGGAGAAAATATCTCTCTTTTCTGGAACCCACAAGGCAAAGGATATCGCGGAAGAATTAAAAACATACGGAAAATATAACTGCAGACAAGGGTGAATAATATATGGAGAACATAAAGGTGGAAAGGGGGGGGGGGGGGGAGGAGCTGCAGGAATTAGCAAAAGATACGACGGCTTGGCGTGGGCTTGTTGAGAGCTTATGTTCTAAAGGAGAATACAGGCAAGAAAGAGGAAGAAGAAGATGATGATTATGAAGAAGAAGAAGAAGAAGAAGAAGAAGAAGAAGAAGAAGAAGAAGAAGAAGAAGAAGAAGAAGAAGAAGAAGAAGAAGAAGAAGAAGAAGAAGAAGAAGAAGAAGAAGAAGAAGAAGATGAAGAAGAACAAGAACAAGAACAAGAACAAGAACCAGAACAAGAAGCAGAAGTAAGAAAAGAAGAAGATAAACAAGAAAGAAAAAGAAGAATACGAATAATAATAATAATAATAATAATAATAATAATAATAATAATATGAATAGTAATAATAGTAATAGTAAGAAGAAGAAGAAGAAGAAGAAGAAGAAGAAGAAGAAGAAGAAGAAGAAGAAGAAGAAGAAGAAGAAGAAGAAGAAGAAGAAGAAGAAGAAGAAGAAGAAGAAGAGCAACAACAACAACAACAACAATAACAACAACAACAACAACGAGAAGAACAAGAAGAACAAATAGAACACGAAAAACAAGAATAAATAAGGAAGACGGATAACAGCAAAAACAATATTAATAATAATACTGAGATGTTAAAAGTTTTGCATATCCTTTACAGGACTTCGCTGTCAACACCAGCATCTTTCAGCTGATTGTTGATTTCTTGGCAAGATTACGCTCAGTAGTTTGCCATTGCTTTCTGAGTGGCCGGCTCACAAACCCCGTAAGTTACCGAGGCGATTCGAACCACTGCTGATTCTCAACGTCGTCACGTTACTTACGAGAGAATACGAGATTACGGAGAAAAGTCGCTAACCTCTAGGCCAGGAATACTAAGATGGAGAGAAATAATACTAGTAACAGTATTAAGAAGAAGAATACAATATTAGTAAAAAGGAAACAAATGAACCACAACCGTTATAATTTTGCTACAATTAAAAACACTAAAAGCTGCGCAAAAGAATCATATAAAGTCTTCACTATCATGCCAAAGAAATGTTAATTATGGAAAAATAGTATTATCAATATAGGCACCGCAACTAATACCAACACTAAGAGGCAATCTACAAAGAAATAAAGAGAACTCTACTTTCAGCGACTAAATATTAAAACAGTCATCCAACACACGAAGTATCCCAAAGAGAAGTTTCAAATGTGTATTGAAAACATTGAAATCTGTACACGTGTTGTTTGTAAAGTTCTATCGCGTTTTTACACGTGTGTGTATATTGATTCAGTCGTGTCAAATCTGCAGTCGTGGAAAGTACAGATGCGAGTCCACGAATTAAATTATGAGCCATGGTTGAAAGGAGTGGTTGTTATCTGTCCAACTGTTCACAGTTTGAGTAATGCGAAAATTATGGTAAATTTCTTTCTTTCTTTCTTTCTTTCTTTCTTTCTTTCTTTCTTTCTTTCTTTCTTTCTTTCTGTCTTTCTTTCCCTTTTCTTCTTTTTCTGCAGCAGCTGCTGCTGCTGCTGCTGATAATGATGATGATGATGATGAAGATGAAGATGAAGATGATGATGATGATGATGATGATGAGTAAGAAGAATGGCAACAAGAAGATGAATGTACATAAAATGTGAAGTTCTATATCTGGCATAAAGGGTCATTTTGTGACGCTTGTGTGACACAGCTCCTATCAATAACATCTGTTAGTTAGGTGCTGCTGCAAAGTATGTTAAACTGTCAGTGAGGCATGTGATACTGTATGTAAGGTGTGTGATATTGTATGCAAGAAATGTTCTACGGTATGTAAGGTATGTGATATTATATGCAAGGTATGTGATACTGTATGTTAGGTATGTGATAATGTGTGTAAGGTATGTGATACTGTATTTAACGTATGTGTTGATGTGTATAAGGTATGTGATATTGACTGTAAGGTATGTGATACTGTCTGCGAGGTATTAGATAAAGTCTGTGAGTTATGTGATACTGTCTGTGAGGTATGTTACACTGTATGCAAGATATGTGATCATGTGTGTAAAATATGTGATACTGTGTTTAAGATACGTGATACTGTATCTAAGGTATGTGATACTGAGTTTAATGTATCTTCTAACGTATATAAGTTGTGTGATACCGTGTTTAAGACTTATTATCTGTGATACTGTAATTAAAGTGTGTGATAATGTATAAAAGGTAAGTGATACTGTAAATGGGGTATGTGATAATGTATGTAAGGTATGTGGTACTGTATGTACGATATGTGTTACTTTATGTGAGATATGCAATAATGTTTGTGAAGTATGTGATACTATACATAAGATATTTTAAACTGTATGTGACAAATGCGATTCTGTCCGGATGGTGCGTGATGCTTGCCCACTGTTATGTAATGCTACCCAACTGGTATGTGATGTTTCCTGGTCTGTGTGTAATGCTGCCTGCATCCGGTAATGAGTGAGTTCTATTGAACAGTCAGATATCACTGTCGGCGTCTGTTATATCTGTTATTGCATTGATCACAGTTGGGACGCCAACCCCAATGTGCCAAGACTTGATGTCCACTTCTAGCACTGGCTGTTGTTTCTTCTGTTTCTGTTCTATTTGTTTAATCCGTTGAACTGTCGGCAAACCAGTGTATGGCTATTCTGTGGCTGGGTGGACATAGCGCGCGCTCTTACAATTCCTGATGCTGATGACGATGATGCTGATGACCCTACACAGGTCGGTGGGACTAAAACGTAACTTCTCGTTCTTAACTTGGGGACGTAAATTATAAGTCCCTCTGAAGTCGGAGTGAGTTGGCCTGATAGCGAGAGACACTGGTGATAGGGGAAGATAACCCATACGTAAAAATCAGTCCAGTCTGGGTTACGTTCAAGTTCAAAGAGAGGGAACAACAACAACAACAAAATCTCCAGCCGCCAGCGAAGAGTCCCAATATAAACAGTACCAGTTTGTTAGTTGCATATCCTTTACAGAACGCCGCAGTCAACCCCAGCATTTTTGGGGGTTGGCTGTTTGTGATTTCTTGGCAAGTTGAGTTGAGTTGAGCTCAGAACCGACATCACCGCGCTCAGGACATTCATATACGCGCTCCGTCCCCTCGTTCAACAGCCAGCGAAGAGTCACACTACTAATCATTTCCATCGATATCTGATCAAAAGTTCTCCTTGTCTTCCCTTTCAGTTTTCCAGAACCCCTGCCGATCCTCCGCAATCTCATTGTTTCCAAATAAACGTTCTCAATCTGTTCCCCCACCTTCTCAACCTGCTCCCACAGGCGCTCGACCACCTACCACAAAGAGGTGCATTCACTGCAATCCTACCAGTCCGTTCATTCCCCCGCACTCCCACATGGTCATGTAAAAAAGTGCATACAATTATCTCAATCTGTGACCTCTGAAGCGAGGTGAGCCAGTTTACGTTCAATAGTTTGTCATCACTTTTTGAACGACCGGCACTTATATCATTTTAAGAAAACCAAAGAAAAGTAGTCTGCTGCCAAATCGCCCGCAGCTGTCTTTCGAACGTGGTATGCGGGATTACGAATTGCGTTCGTAACCCATTCGCCACTGTGTCGCCTATGGTACCAGTAGCAGCCTGATTATATGTCTGTCTGGCCTTTCAATGAAATGGTTGATATAAGACAGAAACGAAAGAAAGAAAACACAAACACATCGAATTTCCAAAAGAAAAGTTGCAGTTTTATTTCCTCAATAAAGTATTTACACCAAGACATTGTATTACTACAGGACAACAGTACTAATATCTAGATACATGCATCTACACTATCTAATTTACAGTTACTATGAAAGCACATAAGTAGACAATACTGGTACGTGTCTCTCACGACCAAGTGGTTACGTATTTAAACATTACGGATTTAAAAAAACATGTCGTTATCAATAATCACAGGTGAAAGATCTTCAATTGAGACAGCCAAACGATAATGTTTAACATGTCAGTCACGGAACAACCCATTGGCAAGGCTTCAAAATACAAAATTTAAACGAGGGGGCTTCAAATGAAAACTGTAAACCTCCCAATGACTCTTTCAGTTGTCCAAATAGACGAAAATCACTTGGGGCTAGGTCTGAAGAGTAATGGGGATGTGGTATACACTAAACTTGTAGGTCTTCGATGGTTTCAACCGTTGCACGGGCAGTATGGGGTCAAGCATTGTCATGTTGCAAAAGGACACTTTTACTCAGACGTCCAGGTCGAGTCATTTGGATTTGACTACGAATCGAAACTTCGTACTCCGGTCACATTTGCTGGACTGATAGTATGCATCGCCATACTAGATTTTCATTAGCCGGTGAATTTGTATAGGTTTCACACTTTCACTGATTAAAAAATAAACGTATAGCAGAACGCAGCTCCTCTTTACTGCAAGCCAAACGTGGGGCGGCCGTCTCTAAACTTCCTTATGACGTCACTGTGTTCGTCTGCATCGTGATGTCGCATGCTTAACCCTCTTGACATCCTTAATAACAATATTGACAGGTTAAAACACAAGCATGGTTATTGTAATTGCTATCACGCATTTAAAATTTTCATTGGAAGCCCCTTCGTAGAAGAAACATGATGAGTCATGAGACGAATGATCATGTTTATCTCTGTCATTCAACTATACAATGGTCCCAACTAATTAATATACGAGCTTATCATGGTAACTGTTATTCCAACATTGCATAACTCCTAACAATCATTCATTAATACACCTCTATTAACCATTGAAAGCGTATCTTTATCTTCTGGCATCTTTGTAATCGCCCAGCCAGACACTTGCGGTTACCCCCTTTCTGGGGAAAGATTCCTCTGAATTCCTGCACACAGCAGTCTTCTTGAAACAAACAAAAAACGTATATAGGCTACCCCAACAAATATACCAGGTGTTTGTAAAATCTCACTACACTTTGTATGTTGAACAAATTTGAAAAAATGAAGTATATGATGTCATCAAAAAATGTACTCCACATTCCTTCGTGAAACAATATTCAGTTAATGGCAGTCGTCTGCTGGGGTAATTCTTTGCACTCCAAACAGAATGGTGTTATCAACGGAAGAAAATGTTTTACAATTTTGTTCTACATGCAAAGTATAGTGAGACTTTAAAAACACCCGGTACTAGGCCTGTCGGCCGTCTAGTGAACCTCCGCCGTTCTCCTTCAGAAGCTTCAAGATACTAACCGACAGGTTCCTCCAGGAACCACATCCTATCGCCCTTGAACGCTTCAGCCCGACTAATGTACTTCACAACACAATGTCAGTAAGTAGCCATACGTCACGCGCTGACTATATTGGTGGGATGAAGTGTAACCACAAATCGAGACGTTGCAAACGAATATCCACATGTCATAATTAATTTGACATTTAGAACATTGACATTATAAATTTACCAGTTATTATGCCATAAAATAAATCGACATTACACGTATTATAATTATTTTGATATTAAATAAATGAATATTACACATATTTTATTCATTTTTACAACCAATAATTCGACATTGCATTTGTAATATGACATTACATAAATCGACTATATATATATATATATATATATATATATATATATATATATATATATATATATATATATATATATATATATATATATATATATATATATATATAATGACAATTATTGTTAACGTCATTTAGTAAGCATGCACACAACAAGATTTACTTGTCTTCGCTACAATATGAAACACGGGAGACTATAACTTAAAATACTTGTCGTGAAATACTGAAGAGTTAATGATTCCCAGATGGACGACTGTATACACCGACTGCCCAGGTAGGAGAAGGGTTAACAAAGGAGAGACCAGGCGCATGGGTTTATAGGTCAAGACAGGAGAAGGGGCCGGCTAACCGCGCAGGTAAAAGGGTCGAGTGGAAAGATTCGTTTGGGACAAAGGCCGACAGTATTATTGGACAAGCATATTGCAGTATGGATGTGAAACGGTCCCGAGCGGTAATTTTCCACTAACAATGATAATGCAGTCTGGATGTGAGGTGTCCAGCAATGTCAAGGACTATGCGGCAAAAATGACCGATATAAAGAGGGTCGATTCTTTGTGTAAGTTTAGTGTGTGTTCCAAACTGACCTGAAGGAGATATGTTCTTGAGTGGGAATAGAAATACACGTCCCTAATGACGGAAAGAGGGGATAATAGTGTGTTATTCGCTAAGTGTTTTTTCGATTCCAAGAACATAGATGCCTAAATAAGGTATAAAGATATTAGATATAGTTTAGCATAGGAATATAGATGTGTGTGAATAGCAATTACCATTTCTTTCTATTTATGGATAGTTTAGACTTTGGTGAATTCATATGTCTTATGCGGATGTACTTCGGAAGCCTTGTCATTATGGCTGGAGAAGGACACTTGCATAAGTAGTAGAAAGGGGCGGACGCTTATCACTGGATTTGTTATACTTTTCCAGGTTCTACTCTCCTAGTGAAAGCAGAGACAGGATGAAGAGTACTACATTAAACCACTAAGGTACATACGGAGAACCAAACAAACTTGAGTAAACAAAGTACTTACATGGAACAAAACAGAATATGAACATATTTACGATGAAGAAAGAAATAAGTTAAAATAAATACAGAACACTGTATGCTCAAACGAATATAACACTAAGGCCCTGAAAGAGAAGAGATGAAGAGGAATACCCTTGAGTAAACAAAGAAGAAAGAATAGACAATTAGAGACATTGATATTAATCTATAGACAATAGGAATAACTGTGACGAGGTGGTGGTTTTTTCGATGTTGGATATGCACCGTCATGAAACAGACTCGAGCGCAGTCATAAACTTACGGGACTTTTATTACGGTACAGTGACTCAGTGGTGAACAGTTTTTGTTTCATTCAATAACGGATTTACCATCAGATTCAAGCATACGGATAATCCCGGGTGAGCTCTGTCCTGTTTGATGTGCTGTCCTGTGATCTTGAAGAATGAATGGGCGAGAAACAACACCGCTGATAGACATGCAGAGTTCTTTCTAACACCCACCATAGAACACCCTATCAACTACACTTACAAAATCCATACATACACCAAACATAGTTTTATTAATAAATCTTTTGTTTATTGTTGAAAGAAACTGTTGTCGGAGTATGTGTTGAGAGAATAACAGAGAGAGAGAGAGTGAAACCACTAGATATATGGAAGGGAAGACAGAAGAGAGGAGTGTAGACTAAAGTCAGGCAATAATCCCAACAGATAATAAGTTGAAGATGTACTTGTTGATTCCCACTCTCCTCTCGGGGAAGAACAGGACAATACTGCAAGGCAAGATTCAGGGTATGAGAAAAGGGGGAAGGCCAAGGAAAACAGCATCATATAAGCATACAAGGATGTTGAGACACGGGCTTAAGCTGAGTTGTAGAGATTTGCTGGCAATAGGAGACAGTGGCCGACGATGCTCACATGTCAAAAAAGTGTGTTGCATACTATTTAGAGTACGTCACAGTTAACCCCAGTAATTTTTGCCTGTTGGTGATTTCTTGGCAAGTTTACTTTCAGCAGTTTTCCATTGCTTTTTGAAGACCAGCTCTCATAACATTGTATTAAAACCAACCCGAGGCGGTCTGCCGTCAAAATCGCCCGCAGCAGTATGTCGAATGCGGTATGTTGGATTACGAATTGTATTCGTAACCACTTTGCCACAGCGCTGGTTGATCAGATGAGTTCATAAACAGATGCACATGTATTGCTCGTAGAAAACTTAAGAAGCATAATCGGACTGATCCAAATGGACATAGATCTACATACCAACTAACTGTATGCTACCAATGCCAAACCTGGACAATGAGAGAAAAAGAGAAAATACAAATCACAACAACAGAAATGAAATTCCTGATAAGAATACTTAATGTATTAAAATGAGAGATCAGAAATGAAGAAATCAGGACTACCCGTGGTGGTTATAGCATATAGCAGCTCTATATTTTATCAGCAAACAGAAGTTAAATGGTTTGGCCATGTAAGTAGACTACTAACTAACAGTGCACTACAACAGACATTGATATACAGATCAAATGGAAGCAGAAGAAGAGGCTGGCCACGTAAACGATGGACAGATGGAATAACAGAGTCCATGGGAATATCGATACATAAAAGCCATAAACGGACACTCATACGCTGTTTATGCTTCACCTCGACTCCGCAATGTACTAGAGGCACAACATGAGATGAGATGTGATAAAGGAGACAATTAAGAACAAGAATAGCTAGGAGTACGACAGGGATTGTTTTTGTCACAGGATCTCTTCTCCTTCTATAGCGATAAATAACGAGAGAGAGAGAGAGAGAGAGAGAGAGAGAGAGAGAGAGAGAGAGAGAGAGAGAGAGAAAAGAGAGAGAAAAGAGAGAGAGAGAGAGCGAGAGAGAGAGAGAGAGAGAACGAACGAACGAACGAACGAACGAACGAACTTTATTTAAAAAGGGTAACAAATTGGGCACGCAGGCCCGTCTTACATTCGGCCCTTTCGATCACTCATCTTTCATTCATCAAATGTGCATGTTACATTTACATAGTGGGAAAAAAACATTGTCAAATGAAAGTTGTAAACATAACCAGTGCATATTGCAATGTTGTGAGACACATCCCCCATCCACCCTCACACCCCGCTGCCACCCACACATCCCTCAGACACCCACACATCCCCCACCAACCACACCACCACCCACCCATACATACCTCCACACACTCACGCAGACTCAGGCAAACATACATGCCGCCACCCACCCACTGATCCCCCGCCCACACACATTTCCCCACCCACACATACATCCCCCACTCATCGCATAACCGACACGCACACACCCACCCACATATTCTCCACCACACACCCACACACTCGCAACCACCCAGCACATCACAAAACCACACACACATACACCCATCAACCCACACATCCCGCACCTATCCACACATACATCACGCACCCTCACACTCACAATTTTCTCCACTCACCCACACACACATCAGCCAACCTACACCCACTCACCCACCCAATATCCGCCACCTCTCAACTACACATCCCCCACCTATACACACATCCCCACTCACAAACACATCTCCCCACCTGCCCACACATATCCCCCACCCATAAACACCCAAAAAACACACACATCCCACCCACACACACCCCACCACCCACATATACCCCACCCACACACATCCGCCGCTCACACACATCTTCCCACAAAAAAACTGAGAGAGAGAGAGAGAGAGAGAGAGAGAGAGAGAGAGAGAGAGAGAGCGAGAGAGAGAGCGAGAGAGGTCAAAGAGAAGTCAGGAATACTATTCAGAGGTTATAATATAAACTATATACGCTATGCAGATGACACAATATTGTTGAGTTATTAACGATTAATGCAAAAAAGTGTTGGACATTGTAGTTACGGGGGGGGGGGGGGGGGGGAATTGGTGATGACGATGATGACAATGATAAACATACAAATGTGACAGGCAACAGTCAAAGCTATATATATATATATGCCGGTCTCCCTGGTTGACGTGAGCGCACGAGAATTGGAAGCGGTTCGAGTCGTGCCAGTGACTTATGGGAGTATGGAGCCGGTCGCTCAGAAAGTCGTGGCTTGCTGATGAGCGTAATCTAGCCTAGGAATCAGCCTACAGATTAAAGATGCTGATGTTAATCGCAATATCCTGAAACCGGATGGAAACGCTATATATATATCTTATATATAAAAAAGGATCTCCGTCTGTCCGTCTGTCCGTATGTCTGTCCTTTATGCGCTCGCGAACGGCCCATCCGATTGAGATGAAATTTTCTACACGCCTTCCTTTCATTCCAGTGCAGCCCACTGTCATAGTTTTTTTTTCTTCTTCCTCCTCCTCCCTCCTCCCCCTCCCAAAATACGTACGTCCAGGAAATGGTCTTCTACATAGACAGTTCTCTCTGAGGTCCGCGATAACATATTAACCTGTTGGGATGGCAATCAATCATCCTACTACCTCCTCCCTCCTCATCATTCCTCCTCCTCCTCCTCCCCCTCCTTCTCCTCCCTCCTCCTTCTACCCCTTCCTCCCTCCTCCTTCTTCCTCCTCCTCCCTCCTCCCCCTCCCAAAATACGTACGTCCAGGAAATGGTCTTCTACATAGACAGTTCTCTCTGAGGTCCGCGATAACATATTAACCTGTTGGGATGGCAATCAATCATCCTACTACCTCCTCCCTCCTCATCATTCCTCCTCCCCCTCCTTCTCCTCCCTCCTCCTTCTACCCCTTCCTCCCTCCTCCTTCTCCCTCCACCTCCTCCCTCCTCCTCTCTCCTCCTCCCTCTCCCTCCTCCCTTCTCATCCTCCCCCACCTACGTTCTCCTCCTCCTTCTTCCTCCCCCTCCCTCCTCCCCCTCCTCCTCCTCCTTCACCCTCCTCCCTCCTCCTCCTCCTCCTTCATCATCCTCCCTCCTCCTCCTCCCTCCTCCTCCTCCTCCCTCCTCCCTCCTCCTCCCTCCTCATCCCTCTTCCTCCTCCCTCCTCCTTCTCCCCTTTCCCCCCTCTTTCTCTTAATCCCTCCTCCTCCCTTCTCCTCCCTCCTATTCATCCCTACTCCTCCTCCTCCCTCCTCCTCCCTCCTCTCTCTTCCTCCTCCCTCCTCTCTCTTCCTCCTCCCTCCTCTCTCTTCCTCCTCCCTCCTCCTCCTCCTTCCCCCTGCTCCCTCCTCCTCCTCCCTTCTCCTCCTCCCCCTCCTACCCCTCCCTCCTCCCCCTCATCCGTCTTCCTCCCTCCTCCTTCTTCCTCCCTCCTCCTCCCCCTCCTCCTCCCTCTCTTCCTCATCCCTCCTCCTCCATTCTCCTCCTCCCTCCGCCTCCTCTCTCTACCTCCTCCCTCCTCCTCCCTTCACATTCCTCCTCCTCCCTCTTCCTCCTCATCCCTCCTCCTCTATCCTCCTCCCTCCTCCTCCTCCTCCCTCTACCTCCTCCCTCCTCATTCCTCCTCCTCCCTCTTCCTCCTCCTCCCTCTCATCCTCTTCCCTCCTTCTCCTCCCTCCTCCTTCTCCCTCTTCCTCCTCCCTCTTCCTCCCTCCGCCTCCTCCCTCCTCCCACTCTCTACTCCTCCCTCCTCCTTCTCCTCCCTCCTCCTCCTCCCTCTTCCTGCTCCCTCCGCCTCCTCCCTCCGCCTACTCTCTCCTCCTCCTCCCTCCTCCTCCCTCTCCCTCCTCCTCCTCCTCCTCCTGCGATCTCCTCCTCCCTCCTTCTCCCTCTTCCTCCTCCCTCCTCCTCCCCCTCCTCCTCCACCCTACTCCTCCCTCCTCTTCCTAATCCCTCCTCCTCCCTCCTCCTCCCTCCTCCTCCCTCCTCTTCCCTCCTCCACCTCCCTCTTCCTCCTCCCTCCTCCATTTACCCAAGACAGACAGACATACAGATAGTCGGGAACGGGATCTTATATGACTACTTATATGATTTAAATGAGATGCTCTCCACCATGGGCTGGGCCGGGTCAGACAGACAGACAGACAGACAGACAGATAGATAGACAGACAGACAGACAGACAGTCGGGAACGGGAGCTTATATGACTACTTATATGAATTAAATGAGATGCTCCCCACCAGAGTCTGGGCGAAGCCGGGCCGTGTCAGCTAGTATATATATATATATATATATATATATATATATATATATATATATATATATATATATATATATATATATATATATATATATATATATATATATAATTATATCATTGGCACCGTGCCGTCTTGACAGACGATAGTTTGTGCTTCAAAAATGCATAATAACTTTTACCCATGGCGGTAGTGAATGTGACTGATAAGGCCAATTCGCGCTGTGAATGTTCACAGTGGGTGCATGTGAACACTTGGTCATTTCCACCATCATGCACCATCTTACGTCTCACGTGCTTGGTGTGTGACTTATCTGCAATATTTTTCTCCTTTGTCTTTATTCCATTTCTGATGTTTGCCTTCCATGCAGCACGTTCAGCGGCGACGTGCTCCCAATGTGCATTATCAATGCCTGTATCAATCATGTCCCGCTTACACACATCTTTGTATCGTAGTAGAGGCCGACCCTAAGATCTCTTACCCATCTGTAATTCACCAAAAAAGATGTCCTTTGGTATTCTACCATCATCCATCCTCCTAAGATGTCCCTTCCATCTTAGTCTACGAAGCTGAGCATGGAATAAACCTTCACACAACCTGATCTTTCCAATACTTCTGTATTTTCGATTGTGTCTTGCCACTTAATACCAAAAATTCTTCGCAGACACTGCATATGAAAGCTGTTTAAACGTTTCTCTACATGTGAGTAAGTTGTCCAGGTTTCACTGCCATAAAGAAGAATACTAAGGACACAGGCTTGATAGACAAGGACTTTTGTTGTGGCAGTAAGCTTCCTGTTCTCCAATACTCTTTTTCTTAACCTGTTCATTGTAGTTGCTGCCTTATCAATCCGGATGTTGATTTCCTGATCTATGGATAATTTGCTATTTACCACTGATCCTAAATATGTAAAATGGTCTACCATCTCTAGTTCGGCGTCGTCAATAAAGATTGATGGTACCCCATGTGCACCTTGTGACATAATCTGTGTCTTATTTTTGCTAATTGTTAAACCAAATTCAGAACAAGCATTGGAGAATGCAGATAGTAGACATTGTAATTCTTCCTCAGAGTGGGTCGTAACTGCAGCATCATCTGCAAAAAAACAACTCTCTTAGCAGTACACTCCTAATTTTGGTCTTGGCCTTCAATCTCTGAGCATTGTAGAGGCCGCCATCTGAGTGTGAGTGAATGTATACACCACCATGCTGATCACGAAAGGCATATTTCAGTAGAAGTGAAAAGTATATTCCAAAGAGGGTGGGCGCTAGTACACAACCTTGCTTAACTCCACTCTTGATTTCAAACTCTTCAGAAGTTGCATATATATATATATATATATATATATATATATATATATATATATATATATATATATATATATATATATATATATATATATATATATATATATATAATCGGATACATTAGAATGCACGGAAGAGGTCTTTATTTAGTGTGAAAAACACCGCTAGGTTCACTTCTAGAAACTGCTCAAGCACGTAGTTACAAAACCAGGTAGATTTACAATCATACAGTCACCCAACGACAGTTACTAAATCAGGTAATTGCACAATCAATTACATGCACAGCAAAGTAGTTGCGTAGACAGTTGGATGTCAGTCAGGTAGTTACACATCAGACAATTGCTCAATATGGTAGTTACGTTCACAACAAAACTGACTCAAAAGTTACGTAAGAATGCGATTTCATTATCAACTAGTTACAGAACCAGGCAGAAATACAATGAGACAGGTACCTAACACGGCTATTACACAATCATGTAATTACATAAACTATTAGATATAGAATCAGGGGATCATTCAATCAACTGATCACCTAATCGGGTAATTACGCAACCAAGTAGTTATACAACCAGATGTTTACATAAGCTGGTAGTTACACAACAGGGCAATTATACAATGAGACAACAATTTAACCCTGCTGTTACACCACCAGGTAATTACATAAGCATGTAGCTACACAACCATGTAATTACATAACCAGGTAGTTATACAACCATTTAGTTACCCAGTTGGATAGATACATAACCAAATAGATATTATGCATTTGTACATCTCGTTGGATAGGATGACAGATTGTTTACTCAAACAAATAATTACTGAATCACATTGTTTCACAAACCATTAGTTATTCAACGTATAGTTATACAAATAAATAGTTAATTAGCCATATAATTGCAGAGACAAATGTTTATTCAACATGTAGTTATAAAACATATAATTATTAAATCATACAGTTGACATATACTTTACTCAACCATATGGGGGTAACACAAATCATTATTCAATCATTCAGTTAGGCAAATAGCTACTCAACATATAGTTACAAAACAGGTAATTACTCAATCATTTATTTGGGTAAATAGTTACTCAACCATACAGTTAAACCAACAAATAGTTACTCTACAATATAGTTACAAAACATATATGTTCTTTGTCATATAGATATACAAACAAATATTTACCTAACCGTATAGTTACATCCAAAAAATATTTTCTGGGTCATACAGTTACACAAAGAAATATAAAAATATTTTCTGGGTCATACAGTTACACAAAGAATTATATACTTCACCGTATACAATCTTGTAGTTACAAAAACAAGTATCTTATGTAGCCTGGTTTGGAGGCGTCGGCGAATATATAATCAGGTTAATAGGTCGCTGGCCCCTGGCACTGTGGGCCCTTCGCGTGGACCACCCAGCGTAGACGCTCTCAATTGGTTTAATGACCGTTGTAGAACCGATGCTCATTGTTCTCTTTACCGTCTGGCTGGTATTTGAGTCCGCTAATTAAAAGCAAGAATATATATTCAAAACAAGGAAGTGAATTTGAATGACGAAGACACAAACAATATATTGCACGATTTGACTGGCACTTTCCGTTATGATAGACGATAATTTATCAAATAGAGTTATACCTGGACTGAATTTAGAGATGATATGTAGCCCATGCAGCATGATCCCTCTCAAGAAGCTGTCGGATCAGCAAAGCAATGCTCTAACTATCCGCCTGTCGGAGCCTTGATCCTAGACCAGTTGCCAACCAATGCTTAAGGCCTGGTCTGCCCTGTCAAGACATTTAGTCTTTAGGTTACATTTCCTAGCATCAGAATAAGGCTTGTATCCTCCCAATTGCGCTCCTCCGCCCAATGCCGTTGGCACAATGTGGGGTGTCATGTTTGGTAAGCGCCGTCCAACATAAAGCAGGTAGTAGCGTCTACTGTCATACGGTAGCTCAGTCATATCTGACTAAGACCTGACACTTCATGGCAAACTACTGAACGTAAAATTGACTTGAATATTAACCTATGGTTGAGTGCAACGTCCTGCAAAAGTAAAGAATGACTCACCGAAAGCGAGAAGTAGAATGTTAAGCTTTACTAGAATATGATCACAAGAAATAAAATAAACGTTGCAGCTAAATCCTTCGTCAGCACACTAATAACAGATACACAATGACGCAACTACATGAAAAACACTACATGAAAATAAATATATACAATTTACTCATTTGTTTCCATGTTGTGGACTAGACACGTCTGTAGTTGGATACCGTGTGTATGGTTATAACAATGCGGGTAGGGAAATGAAACATTTTTAAATAAAATGGTATATTTGTGTATTCTTTGATTTAATTGGTCTGTATGTTACGCTGACAATATCTTTATTTGTCCAAATGTCCAAATGTTGGTGAAGCAGGACAGTATTGTTTGTCCATATGTGCAAATGTTGCTGATGACAGGACAGTAACGTTTGTCTATATCATTAAATGTTTGGGACGAAGAACATCATTGATTGTCTATATTTTCTAGTGTTGGCGATAACAGCACAGTATTGTTTGTCCGTATTTCAAGTGATTGTATCTCCAGGGCAGTATTGTTTGTCCATAATTCCAAATGTTGGTGACTGCAGGAAAGAATTGTTTGTAGACATTATCTAAGTGTTGATGTCGGCCGGGGTGTATTCGTAGCCTTTACATTTGACACAGGCTGTTTCGTTTTTGACCTGGTTATAATTGTCCTATAAACAGTGGACGGCCATTCATATACCAGCTTGGCTCTGGCTGACCAGGTGGTACGGACTCCTCTTGGTCAGACTGTCCTGTGCTAAACCTATGACTGGCCTAGCAAGCCGGCTGGGGATTTTCAAACTGATCGAAGAAAAAGAATGAAGCAATAACTAGGCTACCAGCTTACAGTATACCACAATGAGCAATGACGTACAGACCAAATGAAATCAGAAGAGAAGGCTGCATATGTTAACGATGAGATAAAGAGATAGCAGAGTGCATGGGAATCTAGATATGTGAAGCCCTTAAACGGGTACTCTCCCGTTGTTTATGCTTCACCTCGACACCGCATGGTACAAGAGGCACCTGATGAGACGAGAAGATGAGACGAACAGGTGGACAGCAGAAGAAAAGAAAACGAAGAAGAAAAAGGAGAACAACATAAACAACAATTCTCTATCCAGCGGAAGGAGGCTGATGTAGAGAACAAGAAGAAAAAGAAGGTAGGCGGATGAAGATAGTTGGATGAAGGTAGGTGGATGAAGGTAGGAACATGATTGTGGTAGCATGAAGGTAGTAGGATTAAGATAGTAGGATAAAGGTAGTAGGATGAAGGTAGCAGGAAGAATGTAAGAGGAAGAAGATAGTAAGAAGAAGGTAGTAGGATGTAATTAGTAGGAAGAAGGTAGAAGAAAAAGTAGTAGGAAGAAGGTAGTAGTATGAAGATAGGAGGATGAAGGTAGGAGGATGAAGTTAATAGGGAGAAGGTAGTAGGGAGAAGGTAGTAGGGAGAAGGTAATAGGGAGAAGGTAGTAGGGAGAAGGTAGTAGGGAGAAGGTAGTAGAATGAAGGTAGGAGGATGAAGATAATAGGGAGAAGGTAGTAGGGAGAAGGTTGTTGGGAAAAGGTAGTAGGGAGAACGTAGATGGGAAAAGATAGTAGGATGAAGGTAGGAGGATGAAGATAATAGGGAGAAGGTAGTAGGGAGAAGATGGATGGAAGAAGGTAGAAGGGAAAAGGTAGTAGGATGAAGGTAGGAGGGTGAAGATAATAGGGAGAAGGTAGAAGGGAGAAGGTAGGAGGGTGAAGATAATAGGGAGAAGGTAGAAGGGAAAAGGTAGTAGGATGAAGGTAGGTGGATGAAGATAATAGGGAGAAGGTAGAAGGGAGAAGGTAGTTGGGAAAAGGTAGTAGGGAGAAGGTAGTAGGGAGAAGGTAAATGGGAGAAAGTAGATGGGAGAAGGTAGATGGGAGAAGGTAGTAGGATGAAGGTAGGAGGATGAAGATAATAGGAGGAAGGTAGAAGGAGAAGGTAGTTGTGAAAAGGTAGTAGGGAGAAGGTAGTAGGGAGAAGGTAGATGGGAAAAGGTAGTAGGAAGAAGGTTTGAGGATGAAGATAATAGGGAGAAGGTAGTAGGGAGAAGGTAGTTGGGAGAAGGTAGTTGGGAAAAGGTAGTAGGAAGAAGGTAGTAGGGAGAAGGTAGATGGGAAAAGGTAGTAGGATGAAGATAATAGGGAGAAGGTAGTAGGATGAAGGTAGGAGGATGAAGATAATAGGGAGAAGGTAGAAGGGAGAAGGTAGTAGGATGAAGGTAGGAGGAAGAAGATAATAGAGAGAAGGTAGTAGGATGAAGGTAGGAGGATGAAGATAATAACGAGAAGGTAGAAGGGAAAAGGTAGTAGGATGAAGGTGGGAGGAAGAAGATAATAGAGAGAAGGTAGTAGGATGAAGGTAGGAGGATGAAGATAATAGGGAGAAGGTAGTAGGATGAAGGTAGGAGGATGAAGATAATAAGGAGAAGGTAGAAGGGAGAAGGTAGTAGGATGAAGGTAAGAGGATGAAGATAATAGGGAGAAGGTAGTAGGATGAAGGTAGCAGGATGAAGATAATAGGGAGAAGGTAGTAGGATGAAGGTAGGAGGATGAAGATAATAGGGAGAAGGTAGTAGGAAGAAGGTAGATGGGAGAAGGTAGAAGAGAAAAGGTAGTAGGATGAAGGTAGGAGGATGAAGATAATAGGGAGAAGGTAGTAGGGAGAAGGTAGGAGGATGAAGGTAGGAGGATGATGATAATAGGGAGAAGATAGAAGGGAGAAGGTAGTAGCATGAAGGTAGCAGGATGAAGATAATAGGTAGTGGGTAGAAGGTAGTAGGATGAAGATAATAGGGAGAAGGTAGTAGGTAGAAGGTAGTAGAGAGAAGGTAGTAGGGAAAAGGTAGTAGGATGAAGGTAGGAGGATGAAGATAATAGGGAGAAGGTAATAAGGAGAAGGTAGTTGGGAAAAGGTAGTAGTGAAAATGTAGTAGGGAGAAGGTAGTAGGATGACGATAATAGGGAGAAGATAGTAGGGAGAAGGTAGATGGGAGAAGGTAGATGGGAAGGTAGGCGGCAGTCTCTGTGGAGAAGTGGTCAAGCCGTTTTGACTCTTCCTCCAAATGTCGTGGGGTTCGATTCCGGGCCGCGTACTTCGGTTTACGAGTTAAATGTTTCGGAGACTCCTGTGTGTCGTCGCTAAAAGCTATGGAGTTCGTGCTTTGTGCGACGCTTTCCGTGCTGCGGAAAGAGACCGAGCCATATGGGATAAAACCCGGTGCAATGAAGTCGACCCTGTCGACTTTTAAGCGACTTTTTTTTTAAAGATGGGAAAAGGTAGTATGATGAAGGTAGGAGGATAAAGATAATAGGGAGAAGGTAGTAGGGAGAAGGTAGTTGGGAAAAGGTAGTAGGGAGAAGGTAGTAGGGAGAAGTTAGTAGGATGAAGATAATAGGGAGAAGGTAGTTGGGAAAAGGTAGTAGGGAGAAGGTAGTAGGGAGAAGTTAGTAGGATGAAGATAATATGGAGAAGGTAGTAGGTAGAAGGTAATAGGGAGAAGGTGGTAGGGAGAAGGTATTAGGATGAAGGTAGGAGGATGAAGATAATAGGGAAAATGTAGTAGGTAGAAGGTAGTAGGGAGAAGGTGGTAGGGAGAAGGTAGTAGGGAGGAGGTAGTAGGGAGGAGGTAGTAGGGAGAAGGTAGTAGGGAGAAGGTAGTAGGGAGGAGGTAGTAGGGAGAAGGTATTAGGATGAAGGTAGGAGGATGATGATAATAGGGAAAAGGTAGTAGGTAGAAGGTAGTAGGGAGAAGGTGGTAGGGAGAAGGTAGTAGGGAGAAGGTACTAGGATGAAGGTAGGAGGATGAAGATAATAGGTAGTAGGTAGAAGCTAGTAGGATGAAGATAGTAGATAGAAGATAGTAGATAGAAAGTAGTAGGGAGGAGGTAGTAGGGAGAAGGTATTAGGATGAAGGTAGGAGGATGAAGATAATAGGGAAAAGGTAGTAGGTAGAAGGTAGTAGGGAGAAGGTGGTAGGGAAAAGGTAGTAGGGAGGAGGTAGTAGGGAGGAGGTAGTAGGGAGAAGATACTAGGGAGAAGGTAGTAGGGAGAAGGTATTCGGATGAAGGTAGGAGGATGATGATAA
This sequence comes from Cepaea hortensis, assembly GCA_963921405.1. NCBI lineage: Eukaryota > Metazoa > Mollusca > Gastropoda > Stylommatophora > Helicidae > Cepaea > Cepaea hortensis. The sequence goes on from OY992876.1 coordinate 420,160,472, forward strand.
TAGGGAAAAGGTAGTAGGGAGAAGGTAGTAGGGAGAAGGTAGTAGGGAGGAGGTAGTAGGGAGAAGGTATTAGGATGAAGGTAGGAGGATGATGATAATAGGGAAAAGGTAGTAGGTAGAAGGTAGTAGGGAGAAGGTGTTAGGGAGAAGGTAGTAGGGAGAAGGTATTAGGATGAAGGTAGGAGGATGAAGATAATAGGTAGTAGGTAGAAGCTAGTAGGATGAAGATAGTAGATAGAAGGTAGTAGGTAGAAGGTAGTAGGGGGGAGGTAATAGGGAAAGGGTAGTAGGATGAAGGTAGGAGGATGAAAATAATAGGGAGAAGGTAGTAGGGAGAAGGTAGTAGCGAGAAAGTAGAAGGGAAAAGGTAGTAGAATAAAGGTAGGAGGATGAAGATAATATTGAGAAGGTAGTAGGGAGAAGGTAGATGGGAAAAGGTAGTAGGGAGAAGGTGGTAGGGAGAAGGTAGTAGGGAAAAGGTAGTATGAAGAAGGTAGTAAGAAGGAGGTAGTAGGATGTAATTAGTAGGAAGAAGGTAGTAGGATGAAGGTAAGAGGATGAAGATAATATGGAGAAGGTAGTAGGGAGAAGGTAGTATGGAGAAGGTAGTAGGGAG